>VZTN01034034.1:68136-82155 GCA_013400515.1 Erpornis zantholeuca | reverse complement strand
AAAAAAAAAAAAAAACAAGTAAAAAAATGTAAACGGTACGGACAATACTCCCCTCTAGGGGCAGAAACGGAATTTGCAGCACTGCATTCAGCAGCGCTTCATTTGTAAATCACATTAGCGAAATCAAACTAATAGGTCCTCCCAAGTGAAAGACAACCAGAATTATTAAGTCATTCTCCAGAGAGAACACTGCTGTCTGTGAAATCTGTCTAGAGGACATGTTGTGTTCCTATATTCACGCAGAAGGGCTTTATTGCCACACATACACAGAAGCCCATTTATCAGATTTCCCTAGCAACACACATCCCATCAACTTCTGACCCAGACAATGTATCATCCAATGCAGTATGCGAGGAGTACATTTTTCTTTATAAGTAAACACGTGTGTCATGGAAACGTATGTCCTGACAAGTGCTAAAGCTGGAAGTTTGCTCAGCTGATCATACTTGGTATATTTGGAAGTGAAATAGGATGGAAGGTCAGCATCGACTCGGCTGCTTTCCTCCCCTTCATTCAGGCAGCCAGATGCAAGGTTGCAAAAGCAATTCAGGCATCTCTGTCAATGACAGAGGGTCCAATCCTCCCCACACAGAATACTCCTACGTACAGTCTGGGAAGCTCGCAATTCCTCCTTGGAAACGAGGAGAATGCAGAGCTAACAGAGGGTTGTCTACACATCCGCAGATCCTGAGAACTGAGTAAGCCTGATGGAGCTACAGGAACTGGGGCTCAAGCCTCAGCTGAAACTCAGTACCTTCACAACACACTACCACTGAGACAAGCAGTTCTCCCCCCCAAAAAGCCCAATGCTGTCTATCTTCTCAAGGAAAGCCATCCTAGGTAACTGCTAGCTGCTACCTTTGTTAGGACACTCGAGGAAGCTGAAGGGGCTGGCTGCTTGTCACAGTCACCTCTGAAAAGGTTGGGGTGGGATCCTCAAGTCACCTCGAGGCACAGCATGTCTCTGCTTCCTAAGAAGCACAGCTCCATGCATGTTACAAAAGCAGGCTCCTGACTCATGTTTAAGCAGAATAGCATAGACACATTAAAGTTATTACTTGCAATTGTGGAAAGCAAGCTGATTTAAAAGCTTTGCACTCTATTTCTTATCACATATACCATGGTTAGTAGAAATTTTCTTTCCACAGAAAATATTCTAACAAAAATATAGGTATGTTGCATATTTTTTTTAGGTTACAAAAGCACTCTGTTTCTTTCTGTAGTCTACTAAACCATCAATCCCAAAAAATCAGGGGAAAAGGAGCTGGGTGGGATGATGAGAAAGTCTGTGTCAAATCTGTATTTTTCTCCAGCTGCACATGCTGAGCTTTTCCTCAGTAGGGTACCTGTGGCACCTGACAACACTGTGCCATTTTCACCAGAGAGGCACCTCGACAGAGTAACTCAGGTTCAGTTAAGAGCTCGCCTAGGGACAGTTCACCCAGGTCTCACTCTGCCAGCTGCTGTGGCTTAGCTCCTCACCACATGAATCAAGGCTTCACTGTGTTTCTTTAACATTGCAAAAAACAGTGCTTGCACAGAAATTGTGCAATCCACCCCACAACATAATGTTTTGCTCCAGGCTGAATGGGAGTCTGATCTGGACTTCGCTTATACAAGTAATTTACACAGATAATTGGGAATTGCCATTACAGCAATCTCTGGGTGGTACTTAGGTAGTCCACGCAGCAGTAAGACTGGTTTTAAGGCTGGCATTACTAACCTTTTTGTGAAAAGAAGTTTCTCTGATAGCTATTTGAACTTTGAAGTCTGTCCATGTATCCTCACATTTTTTGGTTTATTATTGTGGTGATCACTAATTTGGGGCTAGTAAGAAGAGCAACATAGTAGAAGAGAAAATTAGGATGGTTTTTCTTCTTTTAAACATGACTTGTATCACGTCTAAGTCTTTCTAGTGCTAATGCAGTTACAATTGGGATGGTCTAAAGCTGTAAGGACAGATGTAAGGATACCTTTTCCTCCCAGAAGAAGGGACTTAAGGCAAGGGCCAAAAATGTAAAATATGTCTGAAACACCTGAAATAAAACCTGGGAAGCTCCCTGTGTACAGAAGCATAACCCTCTTGAGCCTCAACAAGTCTTAATCACTGGGACTGTGAGCAAGCTTGGGGCTCGCCCTCCCAGAGTGCAGGACACAGCACTGGCCAGAGCTCGGCTTCCCACAGGCTGTGGGTTGCCTGCTGAAAACCCAGTCATCTCAGTGCCCAGCTTCAGCTCCTGTGCATTTTGCTGTGTCTCAGGCACCACTCTGGGCTTGTATATGGAAAGCTCAGAATAACTCTTTATTGCTCAGTAGGTTTTTCCTTTCATCTCTTTTTCAAGTTGTCCATATGACTATGGTCTTGGAGAAAACCCTGTTGAAGATAGATGGCAGTCTTAATCACTACTGGCTAATTACCTTTAGTGAGCAAATTGCCATGTACTGATGTGGGATTTGTCCTGAAAAGAATTTCAGACACCTAAAATCATCGATATTATATCTTCTATCTATGTTATGCAATGATGATGCTTGGCAGTACACAAACCAGAAGAAGAGTACAACTCTGAAGATCTGAGAAACCCATTTGCTTCTCTGAAATATAATGTCCCAGCTTTGTTTGCTTGTACTAAAGCAGCTCCACAGTCCTGCTAGCTTATGCCATTTATTCCTATGATCATTTGCCTTTTACCATTATTAGTCGAATTAATTAAAAAAAATATTACAAAAGCTCCAAGGGTTCAAGATGTACTGCCCCAGAACAAAGTCTCAGTCTGTGATCTTGGATACTGTTCTCCTGCAGTCTGCACTACAGCTGCAAATACAAACAGTAAGAGAGAACAGATCATCATAAAAAAGCTGAACTGAATCATCAAATCTGTTGAGAATATGCTTTCCATTTAATCAAAAGAAATATTTAAGCACTAGCAGTATTCAGAAGCTACAAATTAATTTGTACCAGTAGGCAGCAATTATGTTTTCCATTTTTCTTGATATTCACATAAATAAATGTGAAAGATTGGTTCCCTGGCTTTACTAGGAATGGAGAAAGTGATGCTCCTCACAAGTAATTTTAGTTATCTGGGAATCAGCACCAGAAGAAATCAGTCCTGGCTATTACCTCATGGTATACAGCAGAGTGCCATCATCCTCCAGGCGCAGAAGTTTGTTTGGGGTTGTCATGTTGTGAGCAATAGACTTCTTGCCATTGTGGAAAAAAGTGTCGGGGGTCCAAATCTTGCTGGCGAGCAGGTTGTTGAGAGGCAGGCGTTGCATAGGTCCTTTGAATCGCAGCCTTTCGTCTTTCCAGCTTTGTCGGAAAAAAACGTCAATGGTGTATTCCTGGCACAAAGAAACACTCGAGGTATTGCAGGATCTGAACAGGAGCGATGATTCCAAAAATGACTTCAGCAAAGTAAATACAACCAAGTTGGCAGACGCATGCTAACTTACCATTTCTGTGTCTGACACAGGACCAAAACTGGTAACATAGATGTCTGTTTTCACCTGAGTTATTCTCTCTGTAACAAACATAGGTGCCACATTAGTAATTGCTTTAAAATGCAATTCTTTGCAATATACATACTTGTGATGCATTTTTCTATTAATTCCTGAATCACTCAAAAATTCCCAAACTACTGAAATTAAGGGCATGCTTGAGGAGGCATTTTATCCTGGATCAAATGCAGTTGTTGACCTTTGGGAGTCCAGGCTCTGTTCTTACAATCAGAAAATAACTGGCCCTCCAAGGGTGCATTTCCTCTGACTGAGAGGTTTTGATCACAGAAACACAGTATGGTTTGGGTTGGAAGGGACATTAAAGATCATCTAGTTCCAACCCACTGCCAGAGACAGGGACACCTTCGACTAGATCAGGTTGCTCAAAGCCCCATCCAACCTGGCCTTTACCACTTGCAGGGATGGGGCATCCATAGCTTCTCTGGGAAACCTGTTCCAGTGCCTCACCACCCTCAAGGTAAAGAATTTCTTCCTAGTACCTAATTTAAATCTACCCTCTTCCAGGTTAAAACCATTACCCCTCCTCTTATCACTGCACTCCCTGATCAAGGGTCCCTCCTCATCTTTCCTCTAAGCACCTTTATGCAACAGAAGGTTTCTATAAGGTCTCCCCAGAGATTTCTCTTCTCCAGGCTGAAGTACCCCAACTCTCTCATCATGTCTTCGCAGGAGAGGTATTCTAGCCTTCTCATTACCTTGGTAGCCTCCTGCAGACTCGCTCCAACAGGTTCCTGTCCTTCTTATGCCAGTGTTCCAGAGCTGGACACAGTAATCACAAAAGCAGAGGGGAAGAATCTCCTTCCTCAACCTGCTGGCCACCCTTGTGATGCATCCCAGGATGCGATTGTCCTTCTGGGCCATCAGTGCACATTATCAGCACTTACGAGGATCATAGGACGAGATGAAGTGTATCTTGGAAGGACCTACTCCCCTCTGCTGGCTTGGGTCATCTGCCTGATTTCAGACATCTATCAGAGATGTCCGAAGTTAGGTGAAATTTTTTCTACCCTCAAGTCTCTAAGTCCTTCTGGCATCTTTTCAAATCCAGGTCTAATTTAATTTAAGGGCAGAAATTTCAGAAGTTCGTTATGTAAGATAAAAGCACCAAGCCCTATTTTCAAGCATCTCTGTGTAAAGTGAGAGGAGAAGGAGAGAAAGGGATGAAAGCAATGTGTTGGTCTCACAAGAGGAAGGGGTGGGGGTAGCCAGATTAAAAAAGGGCCAGGAAGAAACATAACAGATGGTTTACACATGGGTAGAAAATGAGAGAAATCTGGGGGAAAGAGATCTGAGGGAGGGCTCAACAAGGTTAGGATGGCAACCACTATTCACATGCTACAGTTTTAAAATAGCTGCTGTAGAGGTTATCAAAAAGACATGTCAATACAGATTTGCTGTACTTGTCTAAATATGGATGGTTTGGGGATCTGTTTTTAAAAGAGACAGGCATTACCAATATAATTTTATACAGGCTGACCAGTAAGGGAACCTTGCAGGAACCTGCTAGCACAGTATCTTGCTCACCTTAGGAAGTACCAGAAAAAAGAACCCAAACTGTACCCAATTACAGAAAAAAAATGTATCACAGATGCTCTCCTAACCCAACCTCAAATGACCTGAGTGACTGAAAGAACACGACTGCAATCTTTCTCTTGTGGCCCGTTTGCTAGGAGACAAATCTACTTTCTGGACTTGGTTTAGTTAATCAAACACAAGTCCCTGGTCACGGCCAAGAGTAGGTACCCCCTTGAGAGGGCATCACGCAGGTAACAGTGGTGTTTGGCGGGGGACAGGCCGAGCCAACGCGCTATCCTACCTCCCAGTCCTGGGCGCAGCCTGTTGTCGTAGCCGTCCAGCAGACCGTCCAAGATCCTGGTGAATATCGTGATGTTATCATTGGCCTCCTCTTTTACTGATGGTGTTGGCGTTTGTGAGAAGCTGTTTTACGCAAACAGAAGGAAACACATCAAAAGTCGTGCTGGTTTCAAGGGGCTTCAGTCTCAAGGGAACTTTGCGAGGGAGCCTCCAAGCCTCTGTCCTCTCCTGCTGCTCCTGAACAGCACAGGGAGCTGCAGCTATTTATTTCATCATTACTATAGACTCATAAATAGCTCTCCCTGAGGAGGATCCAAAGAAGGACCCGTGCCATGGAGGTAAAACCCTGCAGTGTGAGATTGGGGGACATCTGAGCCCTTTGATCTTTGTCCATATTGCACAGGTAGATCCCTGTCCCCTGCGCTACCTGTCCCACGTCAGGCCCACCACCTCCCCAGCGCTGGCACGGCTCCATCCATAGCAGGGAGCAAGGTCAGCTCACAGCGCCGGCAAAAATGTTACTGGTTTTCCCCAGGTTAGCTCTCCATTCTTTTTGGGAACTATAGCAGCTGGCAGGGGAGCTGCATGAGCAGCACAGGTTTGCCTGGAGATGCACCTTCAAATCTGACTGAAGGTGCTGGTCAATCTTTGGCATTGTTCAATCAATGCCAAACAGCTTCTAATTTTCAAAGTTTCTCTAATTTATTGACAGAACAAAGGATGAACTCTAACCTTATTTGAGGATAACAAACTCCCACTACATTCAAAAATCCCACTGGGGTATCACTGGGGTATCTGAAAAACATACTGCTGTACAGAAAACACAGTTCTTCACTCCTCCTCTCTCTTTTGCATAAATTAGTTCTCCCTTGTAGTATGCAAATAACAGCAATGTGTAGTGGGCCTCATTCCATATCTTTGTGGCCAGACTTGTTTTTATTCCGAACTCTTTTTTATTTCATCATTTTATCAATGGCTCAGACCTAGGAAGCTGCTCACAGCACAAGTTCAATTTTCTTTCAAAATGATTTGATTTTCTTTCAAAAATGCTTAGGAGAATCCTCTGCTTACCTTTTACCAAAGGTAAGCCTTTGCTTACCTAAAGAATAGACATGGGAGATTATCCATAAGCATGCTTCACCTGAAGCAAGCAATGAGCATCTCTTAAGACAGCTCACACTAGGTGCTTATTCAAGCAAATGCTCCAGCTGCAACAGGGCACACCACACCACCAGGAACTGTACCCACCCTGCCAGCAGGCAGGAATAGCTTACACTCAGCAACCTGAACTCCATGGGAGACTGTCATCCAGAGATTAAAAAAATAAATAAAATGTAAAATAAGCTATGTTTATTTACTATCAGTCCCCAGGGAAATAAATCAGTAAATAAATAGAGAAGCTCAGAGTATCTCTCCAAACAGCTCTCCTTGCAAAATGCTTGTAACATATGTGTTTGCCTTCCTTAACAGAATAGGATGCATACAGAGAAAGATAAAAGATCTCAACCTGGTTTTACCTGCATAAGGTTTCCACTAATGAGACCTCACTGACACGCCTGTAATGCATCAGTAAGTTTTAGTGACACCAGACCTAGCTCAGAACAAGCTGTTCTCAGCCATGTATCCCCTCACAGACATGGGGACCGCCAGTCCTGCGCTCATTCCCTTTACAGTTTGTATGCTTCTGCTGAAAAAGGAAAGGATTTCAAAGCCTGTAAGGACATGGTAGTAAGGTCAGGTGGAGGGAGCACAGGTCTGGCTCCCTGAAACACCAAAGTCCATGAAAATGCCTGACTGAGAGGTTTCTTATGGCTTAAATGCAGTTGGGGCATGGCTGCAACCCTCAGCAAGCTTCACACTGCAGAACCCAAGGCCACCGAGGATCTCCCTTTGCTGCAGGTGGAGGCATAGCCAAAAACCTTGCCTATTTTTCATCTCCATGGTCAAAAGACCAAATTAATTTTGTTTCCTATGCTGTGACCACAACCTCTGGTGAGCAACAAAGGCAGATAAGGTTGTGGACATGTTTGACTATAATGAAAGACAGTTAATCCAGCAGATGCAATTTGATTACAGAAACATTAGACATGTTTTCAGGCTGGACCATTCCAGAAAAAAGACTGTCTCCTCTTTGCTAATTGGAATTGAAGGGATTCACCATTTAAAAGTGAATATTCACAAGCAGCAGCCTAACAAATGCAAACAGGAGACAGAACTTACAGACTTTCCTACATGCAGCAACCACAACTAATGCTTTGATAAAATCCTAGTATAAAGCATGAAAGTCCAGTACACCTATTTTCAACTTTTCTCATCTATTTTATCTTCTTTTTTTTCATAAGAAATAGATATGCATCATGCTGTCTGCCTGCTACACCATATCAACGTAGAAACCCATTTTCATTTTCCACTGCATCTGACAAAGAAGCAGAGAGATCAAACTTCATTTCATTCCTACAAGTTTCATGAGAAGCTATGACTAGACAAGGGGACAGCAATCTAAATTAGTGCCTCATTAAGTAAAAATGTGAGGTTAGCAGTCATCTATTCCCCCTGGCTCGCTGACTGGGCCACTCAGTATGCACGTAGCTCAGAAACAGCCTCAGCAAGACCAGCCCCCCTCCTGTCTGATAATTAAGAGATATGGAGGATACTTACAGGGTCATTATGAAAGATCTTGGGAGAAAAGGACGGTAGAAGTAAAATGTAGGTATTGCAACGGGAGATGGGAACAAGAGATATCAGATGTGGAGCTGGAATTACTGCAAAGATACAGTGCTAGGGGCACAGGACACAAAGCTTCACTAGTTTCTCTGCTCTTGAAAAAGCTTGTTATTTTTAGTGCTTATGGCTGAATTCAAAGCCAATTGAACTCTGAGGGAGGATTTCCATTGAACTATTTTTGTGGGGATGGGACAAAATATACTTACTTCTCATAACTCTTGTTCCCCTCAATCTAACAAGAGTAATTGATGCTGCTTCCTTCTATCTCAGCTGTGTATGTCTTTCACAGGAATAGTACACACACTCCATATACTGAAATACTTTTATTTCTCCACAACAAAAGCTAATTATTAGAGGAAAAATGGTGAAGACTAATAAAAAGTCTGCACTTCTACAAAACTGCAATCCAATTCAGACTTGGCAGATCACTTCACCCGAAAAAGAAGGCATCTGATTCTGAATTTCAGTGAAATGTCAGTATTATGTGAAGTTGCATTTGTAGATGGATTGCTGTTTGCTCTTATATAAGTGTTACTTTTTCTTTCTTAACATAAAGTGAAAGTTTAATTTCTGTTATTAAGATTGCTGGTGGAATGCATGCTTTGGAGTAAGGGCTGAGGTTGTCGTGACAAAAGACAGGTAAACTCTACTTGCCAAGTTACGTGCATACATATTAGATGCTATATAGATCTATTAATAGAGAGAAATAGGTGCTACCTGACCTAAACTAATTATTTCCACACAGCTAAGGATTAGGCTTTATCAACATATTAGTAGGTAAGCACATTATGGCCTCTCTGCAGTGAAAAATGCAGTAATTTTCAGTAAGGGATAAAAATAAACCTCGAAAAGAATCTTAGGGAAATGCTAAGAAAATTCAGAGATAATTGCATTTAAATCTCATTATTGAACATAAACTAAACCAACCAGGAATATGTCTCATCACATTTATTTAATATTGCAGTTTCAGGGTAGCTGAAAAAATCAGAAGCCACAGAAGGGGCCCATCAGTGTAAAATGTAATAACTCTCTAAAGATGCTCAGCTACTTCTTCCAATGACTTCATCATTTACCACTTTAAACGTGATTGTCTTCTTTGCCATCTAGTTAAAATCATGGCAGATACTATTCATAACTTACTTGCAATTAGAGGAAAATGTATGGTAGATATTTAATGATTTCCCAAAACTTCTTTAAAAAAAAAGTAAGAATTTCTGGAAAAATATCTGAAGAGTATTTTGCTATCAAAAGATATATTTTACTCTCTCTCTCTTAAGACAAGTGTTTCCAATAACTTGCTTTAATAGGATTGCTAACGTATCTGAACTTCAGACAAACGAACACTTTGTGGAAAAGACAGTGGAGAACGCAAACTTCTGGATAAAGCCAGCTGGCCAGACATCAAAGGAAATAGATTTACTTTCTAAGTTAGCTTCTTGCCACCCGTTCTGTATGGATCCTTGAGATTTAAAAATGTTGATTTTGTGAATTTGTGCACTGAAGACTCAATTTTTTCACATCAGATTAAAACAGAGGACTCACTAAAATGATGAAACTTTAATACTATTTTCAGAGTCTTAAAAAAATAATTTAGTTCATTTATTTAGCAAGAGCAGTATTTTACTACCCTCTGGGAAGGAGCAATTTGTGAGCAGTGCAGTGAAAGCCTGTTTTGCATAGGGTGACATCTTACAGTCCTCCCCCACAGCACCCTAATGCCCTTTTCACTGTCCTGAGCTTCTTCCAGGGTCATTAAACACCTCCCAGTACTCTCAGCTCCCCAGGTCACTGACTGCAGCTTCACTGGGAGGCACTGCATGCCAGGGCTTCTCGTTACGAGCTGGATGGTCTGAGGGACACTCCTGCTCTTTGGCCACCTGGCAGCCCAGAGACTCCAGAGCTGTTTGGCTATCCAGCAGTGGGATTGACTGATAACTGTCTGCCTCCTGCAAGCAGTTCTAGATAGCAATTTAGTTTTCCAGTTATTAAAATTGTCTAATGGGTTCAAAAAGCTATCTGGAGATACGGAAAATGAAAGGAAGACAACATAAAAAAATAAACAGACAAGCATGGCTGCATAAGGATACGGTAATTCTTACAAAATTCATCTTTAAAAATATGAGACAGAACTCCCTAGAATCACAAGTATTTGGAAAGAGGTATCCCAGCAGAACTAACTGCTTAGGGCTGCAGAGACTAACTTGAAATAACAGCCTGAAGGAGAGGTATGTTTTGCCTAAATAGCAGGATTGTGGTCCTACTGATAAGGGCTGTGAGCTGGAGAAGAAGTATGTGAAACTACAGACACACCATGGACTGAATTCTTCAGAGTATACAGAGAAACACTGGGTTGGCTACACATAATTGGGATCTTCTGTTCTCTGTGTTTCTGCTATTATAAATATTATTAGCAGATGGCAACTATACTGTGGGTACATGAACAATGTCCATCCCTGTTGGTTTTGGCTCTCGGACAGATTTCTGGAATTGCATGTCCAAAACACAAACACACCAGGACTGTGCATCACCAGTGTGACCCCATGGATGGCCTGGGACTTGCAAAGTTAGAGCTGGGCAGCTTGGAGTCACCCATGGGCTACCTCATCTCAGGGAGATCTGTGTGCAAGCAGCCACACATGGCACCGACCCTCACAAGGCTGCCACTACCTAGGCACCCTGAGGGCCCGCAAGCCATCAGTGTTTTATCTCACCTGAATATACTCTTCATGGTTGTATTTGATTTTTAATCATTCTCTAGCTTTATTGTTAATGTTTACTTTTGAGACAATTGTGAGCTACCTTAAAAGGCTTAAGTAAAATAGCTTAACTTGTCAGAGCATTACAAAGTCAAGGCTGAATTCAAGCAGGCTTGAAAAAGCTTTGACTCGTGCTGGACCGCTTCTGCAGAAGTAGATTCATAAAACTGTTAAACCAAAAACAGGGGGGAAGGGAACTTCACAACCTCTCAGTTCATCCATATCTTTGAATTTTAATTCAGTGATTTTTCTTTAGATAGCTGCTACCAATTATGTCTACAGTCCTCCTCTACTGCCTACTAATGTGGATAATTCTCGATAGTCATTACACATTTATGTTAAACATTAATCACAGTCTTTCGCTGAGATTTCTCAAGTAGCCTAGTAGATTGAGATACATAATTTCTGTTTATTTCATCAGGCATTGTGCATCAAAATCCCCCAAGGTGGCTTTGGCTATGTCAGCAAAAACCATATTTATGATTTAATATAAATATGGAATGACTATGGAGATCTGTAGAAAAACATCTGCCTTCATCTGTAATGTCCTACAGTATTTTGGTTTTTAATTTGTGCTCCTTTGACCAATCACTTTTACCCAGCACATTGCAAAACACACTGCAATATAACAGCGCAGTAAAAACATGGATGAAGCTAATAAAGAACCTGGTAGCAACAGTGTTATCAGTATTAGATTCCTGCAGTTAATACAGCAGCCTACATGTTAATTGTAGGGCTCTGTCCTGAAGAGTCAGTCCCAAAGCACTTAGCGAATTACACTCTGAAACTGCTTCTGCCTCTGAAGCAGAAGCGCTGGAGCATCCCCTGTCTTTTGAGCAGGGTCAAAATTCAGCCCTAAGGCAGTGTGTGAATGGTGCAGTGAACTGGAGCTTCTTATCTCTGCAGGCCTGGACTAAAATTACTAGATCAGAAATGGGGGGCAAGGGGGGTGGAGTGGGGGGTATTTATGGGATGATCTCATTTTAGTGCACAGAAGCTTTTCTATTAACTTGCAGAAAACAAGTGTCCTAGTTTCTTCTAAGTGTCCTATTCTGATTATCTGCCAGGTTACAGGTCACAGTGATTTCTACCTGGGACTTTGATTCAGTATTTGCTTTGGAGTCAAAAGGGAGTTAAACCTTCTGGGTTTTGGGTTGTTTGGTTCGGGTTTTTTTTGCCTCCTTGTCCATCTATTCTTCTGTTAGAGGAGAAACACACTTAGAAGACCCACACACCAAGCAAGTCACACTCAACTATTGTAGTGTGCTGCCTTCTGCAGGGATGATGAACAACCAAGAAGGACTTCAGGTTATAGTCAAGATTTTCTCAATGTGGAGATACTTTGTCACACTATAATAATGTAAAGACAAGTTTAATGCCAGTCCCACTCTATCTCTGCCCTTTTTAATTCTGTTACAAAATCCTGGCAGACTTTTGTCTTAGACCATGGTGAAAGCAGGACCAGCTTTTTCCAAGGTGAATAAACAAGTGTGCAACTCTTTGCATCCTTTGTAGAGTGCAGTCTTACAAGTGTTCATATAAACCTCCCAGGTCACAGGCTTCTGCCTACCTACACTGGGCACGTGCTGCATACCAGGAGAAGCTTTGCTTACAGCATAGACAGTCATCACTCAAAGTTTGGTCTTTCTCCTAGTTCCAATCTGGAACAAATCAGTTTGCTTGAAATCAGAAACTGATTTGCATCTCCATTTTGTATCTTCTTATAGCAAGGAATTGATGGGTGTGCTTGTGAATCAGCGTGTTGGGAGGATTCATTTTTTTCTGGTGAAATCATAAATAATTATTCTCCTCCACAAAGAAGAATCAACCTACGTTTCCCAAGCACTTGCAAAATGCTTTTTCCAGATTCCATTGTATAGCTTATATTGAGAAAGTTCTTAAGATCTCTGGGTATAGGAAAAACATATAAACAGAGGGTTTCTGACATTATTTTTCATTTTCTGAGAGCTACAGTCAAGAGTATCTCTTTGATACAGTTTTCAGAATATCACCGTCAGAGAAGTATCCAAAGCAAAAAAAGGAAACAGGATTCCTTGCTATATGCTTCGGAGAAATACGATTTCTAATTATTCTAACAAGTCTCAAACCCAGACATCCTTCTGAGCAGTCACTATCTTAGGTCACTCAGAGGAAAGCCCGTACCAGCTAGTAACATGCATCAAGTCCCACTGTTGCAGCGTTGGGGGTTTTTTTGCACTATTGCCTATAACCAGCACCCATCAGATGGGAGGGAAGGTGCAAGACCTCCACATCACAGACACGGGGGCAGAGTGCACCACAGACCCTAGCTTTGCTAAACCCAGGTCACAGCACTCAGCAGCTGGAGGCCTCGTCTGAGCTCCTTGTGCCCCACAAGCCTTTCCTCAACAGCACTGCAGGCAGAAAGAACTGATACAAGAGAGCAAATTTGAAGGAGATTATATCACCCTGACACCAGCACCTTAAGAGGAAACGCAAAGCCCGCTTGTTTTGTTCAGCTGCTCTGTACCACACAGAGCCAAGGTTTCTCATTTCCTTAAAAAACTCACAGCAGAAATTCAAATGCGACTGGCAACTCACCCGAAGTGGCTGGCTAAACTCATGGAAACACAGAAGAGGAAGAAGTTTTTGATCATGATAAAGTCAGAGACCATCCCATTGTCCATTCCAGAGGAGAAGAGGAACGCAGGTGGTTGCTTTGGTGAAGGTGCAGCTGTTCACTTTGTTCTTACACTGCAACAATACAAAAAATTGATAAATTATTGCATGGACAGAGAGCAGGATAGCGGAGTTCAGCTAACACCGCATCTTTTGCTATCTGCATTTTTCACAAACTTATCTAGGCTTATGTAAACATCAGCTGTTTATGTAAAATTGTGTATCTTCAAGGACATGTTTTACCTTCTGCTGACAGCAAATTGCAAAATAAGAAAAATTCTTTGTGGCCCAGCTTTTCCTTATATGTAACTAAAGAAATAGCCACCATTTTCCGAATGCCAATTTCAAACCTTTACCTATTTCAACAACTTCCACATGCCTGCAAACCCAGGGCTGTGTGCAGCCTCCGCATCCTTTCCTTCCATCGCAATTTTTTCCCATTAAATACCCGGCTTCCCTTTCCAAAATCCCAGTTGAAATGCCAAGAAACACCTACTGCTTCTTGGAATTCATGCTGCTGATGCATGGCTTAGCAAAAGGAGGGTGGGTT
>VZTN01034034.1:33598-59644 GCA_013400515.1 Erpornis zantholeuca | reverse complement strand
AGGAAAAAAAAAAAAAAAAAAAAGAGGAAATGACCTGACAGTGCCTTGTTTTGGAAAAGATATTGATTTCAAAATATTTACAGGATGTTAAATATTAATGATAGAACTATAGCAACCATTATAATATACCACATGAATGCAGGTGATGCCAGTCATACAGCTTTGTAGGAAAATATTTTGTCAGTCCCAGTGCAGTAGAGTTCAGAAAGATAAAAATAGTAACATATATTATGTATATCAGTCTATAAGCCAGATTTTCACTCAGTATAAATTGGCCAAGTAAGTGAAGGGCAGCAGAACTACACCCATACATCAGCTGAGGTTATGCCTGGGGTGTGACCCAGTAATTATGACTCAGTCAATGAGAGTTTGTTTGGATCTGAAGAATGAGATTCGGCACAAATATTAAATAGGGGCTTTTTTTTTTTATTCATTTTTATCACAAATTTATTCAATGAAAAATGCAGGTGGCTTGCTCACAAAGCAACTGCAGTGCAGGCTCAAATTTGCCAATTTGTATTAGTCAATGGGGGGCTGGAGACTAAAACACCAGAGTTAATCAGCATTTTGGTTTTAATATTTCTGAAAACATCAGTGGGATGGAAGAGGAGGCTATAATTGCAGAAAGATGAACAGCTGTGAGGAGCCATCATATAACCCATCCTTTGGACATTCTCTTGCGCTGTGAGAAAGTCAAATTAAGTCTTTGCTGTGGGCAGTAATTTTCTTTTTGGGCATTGGGAATTTTTTATGGGTTTTCCTTGTTCTTGCCTCTTAGACTGTTCCAGTTTTACAGAGGGGATTGAGTGTTCAGCATATTTAGGATGTAGCCGATCCAAGTTCATTCCTAGGTGCAGAGTGTTTTTCTTAACAGCTTGTGCTGTAGTTTTTGAAGGAAGAAAACAGACATATGAACTGGAGGGACAGGGCTGCACATCTACTGTGTCTGGTCCTTCTTTAAAGTCCTCAACAGCTCTATTTGCTACGTATTTTTGAGAAAGAAGACTGTTTGCTTAAGCAACATAAACTGGATTTATCACCATGCCCTTCAGCTTCAGCAACTGAAAACTAGTGAATTCGTTTGGGCCTGTATACTTCGAATAGATCATAGGCTGCTGGTCAATTTCTGCAAGAAACTTGACCTGCTTATCTCAACAGATCACTTGTGGATGCAAAGAGCTAAAACCCATGTTAATTTTAGCAACCAAAAAGTGGGAATGGTCAATGAGCACAGCATTTCAGTTGCACAGAAGAGGATCAAAAGAGTAGCTTCAAAGAGAAAACAGTGACTTAAATAAAACATGACCACTAGAATGACTGCAGTTTGATCTACTGGTGTTTTCCCAGTTTAATAAAAAGAACAAAACAAGAGCCATCAAACGTTAATCAGATGCTTTTTGTGTGGAGAGTGCTGGGGCAGCATCCTGGATATGTCCAAGACAGCAGGAGGGAATGAGTTTCAGGTGAAGAATCCAAGAAAAGAGAAATTAGACCTGTGTCATGTTTCTTTTAACACGCTCTGGTCAGATCTGTCCTTATCTCAGCCCTTTGTGCCTCACATTGGGTATCAAAAAAGCCTGTCATGATTTAAACCCCCTTCCCAAGCCCAGGTCATCCCCCCTTAGGGTAACTACCCCAGTTTATATGCCAGGCACGATGTTCTATGGTGTGGAATATCCCTTTGGTCAGATTGGGCCATCTGTCCCAGCTGTGCTCCCTTCCAGTTTCTTTTGTGTACCTCATCACTGGCAGGGCACAAGACAAGGAAAATGTCCCTGACTCAGGATAAAAACAACTTAGCAAAAAACCAAAACATCTGTGTGTTATCAACACCATTCTCATTCTAAATACACAACACAGCACTGTAATAGCTACTGAGAAGAAATTGTAAAAACCAGGAGAGCCTGTCAGTTAGTTTTCCACTCTTAACTGTATTTCACCATAAACTACTGTTTTTTGGAAATGAGATTATGGTGCTTTTATCACAGCTTTTTGAGTTCCATCATCTATATCATGGAAAAGTAAATTACCCACCCTGGAACCACCAGCAGCCTGGTAGCTAAGGCATTCACCCAGGCATGGGTGAGCCCTGTTGTAAGCACTGGACTGAAGTATTAGTCTCAGTGTGAAGATAACTCCAAAATTCTGGTGGCTGACCTTTAACTGTATGTCTTATTTTATGGATGACCTGCTTGGGCTGCCCAAGGCTTATAGTGCATTTTAAATGGTAGACATAGTTGGTGAGAGCTGTGGTTTCTCAGCACCTCTGACTGCAAGGCAGTGCAACCTCCAGTAAAGTGCTCAGGGTTGCAAGCCATGAATTTTAATCCTTACTCTGCTGCTAATTCACTGTGTAGCTCCAGGCAAGTCCCTATCTCTTCAGCTGTAAAATGGGAATAATAATAATGGTTTCCTATCTTTCGGCAGCGATAAATTCATCTGTGTTCTTGAGGCATGCAAATACTACAGTGATGAGTGGCCCAGAAAAGACCGTGAAAAAATGAATAATTCTGTATTTACAGCAGGCTTTGGGTATGCAGTAAATAAGGCACTGCTAACAGGCTGGTGAAGATTACTTTTCTAAGTAGCTGCTTATTCAGTAGGTACTGTGTAATCAGTAGCTACTTACCCTGTGTAATGAATGATAAAGGGTTCCTTGGGGAAAAAAAGGGAGGTAAAGACAGATTTCAAGAAAATCTTAATATTGATTTACAGGAAAGTACAGTTAGGATTTCATCACCCGTTTAGGTTCTAGTGTTCTTCAATATCAAGGCTCTTGATTTTGGGAGACATCATAATGTTCTTCTAGACAATTGTCTTCTGTGTAGGCACATGTTTAGGTGTAGTAACCTGCCCCCTGCCATAAGAGAGCAAGGCTGCATTACTCAAAAAATAACATTGTGGCTATGCACATGTATCGTTCTTCATGTGCAATTATTTCTTCTGAAAACCAGGAGAAGCTAATCTAACTCTTTTTTTTTTTTTTTTTTTTGTTTTTTAATTGCTGTTCAGGTCACACTGTTATATTCCTGTTCTTATACTGCATTTTTCTGAGTTCTCAGATTAGTTTCAAGGCAGGTGACCTGTACAATACAGTGCATTTCTCTATGTATACAAATAAAATTCCCCTAAAGGTCTCCTCTCTTAACCAATAAATTTCTGCTGTTGAAAGCAGCAAGAAAAACAATGAAGGCCACGGTACAGGGTGGAATGCTAACATTTCAAACTTTGTTAGAGTAGTCTGGACACATTTATCCTGCAGTTTAGCTGCTTATTAGACCATTGCTATCACATCTATTAAAAGCATGGGCAATCTGCAAAACAAGCTGCCAAAGGTCCCTTTACAATTACATTGTTCAGAGGTCTGTGTTGTCATTCTGGCTGGGTAGATGACAGGAAGAAGTGCCTGTTGTCTCCCTTATCTTTAGCAAGGCTTTTGACACTGTCTCCCATAAGAACCTCACAGGTGAGCTCAGAATTTGTGGGTTAGATGAGCACACAGTGAGAATGATCACACAGTGAGATGAGCACACAGATCGAGAACTGGATGAAAGGCAGAGCTCAGAGGCTCCCCAGGGGTCATCACTGGGACCAGTCTTGTTCAGCTGATTCATCCATGACCTGGATGAGGGCACGGAGTGTGACCTCAGCACGTTTGCTGCTGATACAAGACAGGGAGGAATGACTGACACACCAGAAGGCTCTGCTGCCAGTCCGTGAGATTTGGCACTGGAGGGTTGGGCAGAGAGGAAAATAATGAGGTCCAACAAAGGCAAAGGCAGGGTCCTGCACCTGGGGAGGAAGAACCCTGGGCACCAGCACAGGCTAGGTGCTGACCTGTTGGAAAGCAGCTCTGCAGAGAAGGACCAGAGGGTGGACAACAAGCTGTCCATGAGCCAGCAGTGAGGCCAAGAAGGCCAGTGGTGTCTTGGGGTGCGTTAGGAATAGTGAGGCCAGCAGGTCAAGAAAGGTGATCCTCACACTCTATTCAGTCCTAGTGAGACAGCATCAGGACTACTGTGTCCAGTTCTGGACTTCCCCATTCAAAAAATATGAGGAACTACTTGACACAGTCCAGCGGAGGGATATGAAGTTGATTAGGGAATAGATCCTCTCTCTTATGAGGAAAGGCTGAAGGGTCTGGGACTGTGTAGCCTGCAGGAAAACGAGAGGGTATCTTACTGATGAAAACAAACTGATATTTGTATTGATGAATACAAGTGTCTTAAGGCTGGGTGCCAAGATGATGGGTCCAGACATTTGTCAGTGGTGCCCAGCAACACAACAAGGGCCATCGGGCCCAAATGGAAACACAGGAAGTTCCCTCTGAGTATGAGGAAAAAAGTCCTCACTCTGAGGGTGACAGAGCACTAGAACAGATTTCCCAGGTTGTAGAGTCTCCTTCTGTGGAGATATTCAAACCTGCCTGGAAGCAATCTTGTGCAACATGCACTAGGTGGACCTGCTTTAGCAGGGGGCTTAGACTAGACAATTTCCAGAGGTACTTTCCAACCACAGCCATTCTGGGATTCTGCAATTCTCTATTTTGTACTTGTGTATATGATGTGTCAGTGCAGCAGTCCCCCAATGGGTCTCGTCTGAGTATAGTTTTGAGCCATGTTTACTTTTCTATATAGAATAAAATCTATGCCAAGAGAGAGTGTGCATAGATTTTTTAGTCTGATCTGCACCCCATTTGGTGGTGCTATATTTAAAATTAGGACATATCAAATTAGAATCGTGATATTTGCAGTAGTCTTGATATAACAGGAAATCATCCACTGCATAATACTGACAGGCCTTCAATGTATCTAACAAAGGATCATGTTTTATTGTAATCTAGCTCTGCTCATTTCTAGATATTTACTTGGCATTCTTATCTGTGATATTTAAGATATATTCGAAATAATAAGAATACACTGCATAAAACAATGTACATATATCCTCAAAGGATATTTAAATTTATATATTAAGATAATTTCTTTCTTCCTACTTACACTGAAAACCTTCACAAGCAAATATTTTGGAGAAAATTATTTCCATAAGTGTTTCTTTATAGGCCCTGATCTTATTATGATCTACAAACATAATTCACTCTAGGCATGTAAATTATTGGCAACTGAACCCACATGCAAAGTTATAGCAGTGATTAACTCAGTAGAAACATATTTGCAACACTTTTTCCTTTAGGTTTTTACTTTTCACTTAACAAATGGTGCTACCAGCTATGAGCAGGATAAAAACAAAAGGCACAGAATTATTGTCAGGGATGGCTGTTACCTCTAGCCACTTATGAATTAAACATCTGCTGTCTCACATTGAAAACATTTTTAAAATAGTTTGCATATAAAAAGGATGACTGTAAATGAGATTTCAGTGAAGAAATCTTCAGCGTGTTGTGAGCATGGCAGCCTTGCTGCTCAGTAAAACTGCCAAAAGTACATCACCCCTTGCATTGTTGTCTGACAGAATATGATGGCCTAAATTTCATTTAGTATCTTCGGCTTAGTGTTTGCTGTTGGGTAATGTCTATATCTTCAGAGGCACCTAGATATCAGAAAACATGGCAAAGTAAATGGAATGTGGGTTATTTGAATGTGAATTTTCATGTGGGTTCCCACATGAAAGACAAGCCAGAAATGTCCTTTTCCTCTTGCTCCTGATGAGCTCATTGGAAAAAGTCTCCTACCATGATGTCCCATGAAAATTGTGGCCACTGAAATAATGCTACTATTGAAAAATATGAGATGAACACAACTGCAACAATCAGAATTTCAGCAGGGACTATGCTAAATACAAAGAATTCAGTGCTAGAGAATGATTGTAACCTGGCTGTACTTGGAGTTAAACATAAAACTCTCATCTTCCTGAAATAGAACCCTGATGCTTGTAATCAAAACCAAATTGAAACACTGATGTCTATTTCTTGGTGTCAGGGAAAGAGATTAAGGGGAAGGAGAAATCACTGTCATCTTTCGTATCACAGAATGTACTTTGAAAAGGTCAGAGTGACACCAGAGAAAAACCTGAATGAAGAAAGAACGTACCATCTACCAGTACTTCAGCACCAGATGTGATGTGGAGCTGCAAGCAGCACCACAAGCAAGGTTGTAATAAGAAGGATGCCTTAACTTAACAGAATCTGTGGTGGCCAGCAGCAACTATGCAATTGTGGCTTATTTCACCAGTTATGACTGCACACAGGTTTACATTTTAAAGACAAGAATTAAGTGTGGAAAGGAGCTTGATGCTGTAAGTTTTGCTGTGTAATTGTTTTCGTTGAGATGCATGGAGAAAGTTGAGTGTGTTTGGGAGGCCAGTCCTGGGTGACAGCATGAAAACCTGAGCAATGCTCCATATTATATAAATAGCCTGAATCATCCAGAAGATTTCCTATCTTTAAACGAACTAACAAACAAGAAAGCAGACATGGCTGCTACTACATTGCTGTTACGCCTTCAGACTCCTACATAAATAATGACAGCCTTCCCTGTCATTGTGTCTCCTGCATGTAGGCACTCCATGGTATTGGTATCTTTACTAGTGTGGGTAATTTCATTTCAGTCTTATTTTAATTATTATCATCCTCACAATTTTTCCTTAAATGTATTTTCCCAGTGGCTAAAAGATTAATGATTACCCTCCCATTAGGGAGGAACAAAAAGACAGCTTCAGCATTATTTATTTATTATTCTTTTTCTTAGCTGGAAATTGAGTTATCTACTCCCTATTTAAGACCCTTCTAGTGAAAATGTCACTTGCCATGAACTAAATGCTCTTTAATAGCAGCAGTACATATGTTCTTTAATAGGAACAGGACATAGCTAGCTAGCAGAACAGAATAAGAGAAGAGGATAAAAAGCAAGCTTGGGTGTAGAACTGTGCACATCTACACATCGAAATAGATGAGAACCTTACAAGAACAGATGGGTTAATCCTCAGTGCACACCCAGCAATGTGATCAAGTCTTTCTCAGTGACACTGCTAAAGGATGCTATGCCATCCAGAGGGACCTGGACAAGCTCGGGGAGTGGGTCCATGGGAACCTAATGATTTTCTACAAGGACAAGTGTAAGGTGATGCACCTGGGTCAGGACAACCCCTGATAACAATACAGACTGTGGGATGAAAGGATCAAGAGCAGCTTTGACTCTCCATCCCTGCCAAGAAGGACTTGTGGATGCTGGTGGATGAGAGGCCGGACATGAGCTGGCAATGTTCACTCCTAGTCCAGAAAACCAACCATATTCTGGGCTGCATCAAAGGCAGCACGGCCAGTAGGGTGAGGGAGAAGACTCTACCCCTCTACTCTGCTCCAGTGAGACACCAGATGGAGTGCTGTGTCCAGTTCTGGGGTCCCCAGAACAGGAAAGGCATGGACCTATTGGAGCAGATTGAGAGGATGCTGCAAAAATGATCAGAGGACTGGAGCCCCTCTCCTATGAAGACAGGCTGGAAGAGTTTGGACCGTTCAGCCTGAAGAAGAGAAGGCTCCAGGGAGAACTCATTATGGCCTTTAGGAGTGTCACTGAGAAAGATGTGACCACATTGCTGAGGGTGTACTGCAGATTAACCAATCTGTTCTTGTAAGGTTGTCTGTCCTAGGTGTTAGATGAAAGCTTTTGTTTGGTAAAATCTTCTGACTTCTGCTAATGAATATGTGAAATAACCCCCCTAAAATATCCCATGCTGCCTGTGTTATAAAGCTTTTCCTCTTATCTAATTCTAAGGAAAATTATCCACAATTACCAGAATATTCTAAGGAAAATTATTCCTGTATCAGGTGGTACATCAAGATCCAAAGATTATTGGAGTTCTCCTGAGTTCAGGCTAACCGAATTATTTATTGCCAGATGCTGCTATCTAGTACCACAGTATGGTGGGAGTCTTTCCAAAGAAAAAGCAAAGTAAATTTGTCGATCCATTGAATTTATTAGCAAAATGACTCCTGAATTCATGCTATGCCATCATGCAGTCTACTCCATGTTGTCCTTCCTGAAGTTCAGGTCTAGGCAAGTATTTTAGCTCTTTCTATCTCTCAGCTGCACGTATGAAACAGAGATTTGCACCACCTTTTCTTTAACTTGGGATATTACCAGCTCCCTAGGTTTGCTCATTATGGCTTCCTATGCAGAAATGGTCAAAGTGGTCAAGCAATTCCTGTCCTCCTCACCACAATTTTCTGTATCTTCATACTTTAGAGTGCTTCTGATGACTAAGTGTTAGGCAGAAGTTCAGGGCTAAGTGGCAGCTCAGAGGCTGGATGCAGAGGAGTTGTGCTCTGGCATTTAATACTTTTTAGAGAACAACAAGAGAATATTTGGGGCCTGGCATGCCCCCAGATTCAACAATGTGCCCTATGACATTGTGTAGGCTCCAGCTTTCTGGGCTTAGGGGAGCAGTATTAAGGAGAATTCCCAGTTTAATCTGACTATCAACAGATGAAGTCACATCAGATTTGAGAATGATTCCACTCTCATGTGGATAAAACAATAAACAATCTGGTTTTATCACAGTTTAAAGCTGATGGGAATCTCAAGCACTCTTATTCATTCATAAGCATCCACAAGAGGTATTTCCTAAGGGAAGGCATGACCTAATGCTAGCCAGCCCTTGGGGCAAGGAAAGTAACTACGACATGTGGGGTGTGTTGTGTGCATGTGGGGTCACATCCACACCTGTGTGTCTGCTCCCACACCCTTCCAAGGAGGTCATGCATGTTACTGAGGGCTGTGTCAGCATTACACCCCCATTCCTGGCCTACAACCATCCTTCAAGGTGGGAAAATAAAGCCTAGCCATCTTCCACACTGGCCAAACCCCTAGAAAAGGGCATGGTGCATGCCTGAGAAAGGAGCAGCATCTGGCATGTCTGCCATGTCTGATGGTGCTCCAGAGCTCCCAGCGGGCTGTGCAGCTTGCCATAACCTCCAGAGTATGCATGTTTGTGTGAGGCACAATCTGGCCCATCATTTCATATAATCCATATAATCTGATTTAGCAGAAAAATAGTCAGTTGTTACTTAGAAAAATATTTTCTAAGTGTTATTGCTTTTTACTTATTTTTCAAGGAGGATTGTGTGCATAAGTGTCAATGAAAATAGATCAGAAAGAAATTACTAAAAGAAAAATGAATTATTTCTGTTACAAGAGCTAGATTCATCTTTCCAGAAGGGGAACTGGAAAAAATGCTAGAACGTAATGCATTGAAACATAGAAGGTGTCAGCTCCATCATTTCCTCTTTCAGTCTAGTATTAATTACAGTGGATTTGTAGCAATTTCACTTAATACTGAAGGGATCATGTTAAGGAGGGAATAAAGGCTGACAAAGTATGTGTTTTGTTCAATTTGCTACTGCTTTAAAGAGTTAGGTTTTAAACTTTCTGCTAGTTATTAGATCACATTCATTGAAGAAAAAACACAAAAATTCTTAAAGCATAATATGACGTTGATTTCTATAGCAAAAAGGATATTTGGTCTGAAGTTCAGAGAACTATAGTTTAGTTTCATTATAGATATTTCAACTGAGAGGTTCTGTTCTGATTTAAAACTGCTGCTAAATATACCCAGTGAAAGGGCAAATCTCTGTACAGTTATAAGCATGTAAGAATTGAAACACTGGAACAGACCAAAACATCCTATTCAGTGATTTCCCCTAAACTTACAGAAAAGGAGTAGGAAGAAGAGAAGTGCTTATACAACCACTTGAGAAGAAGAGAGAGGAGTCTCCTTGTGCTGAGCTGCAAAGAAGGCCTGGGACAGCTGTGAGGGGGTCCAGCCTCTCCTCCTGTCCTGCTATGGTCCCACTCTGCTCTGGGTCTCAGTCAGAGTCTCTGCTCTGCCTGAGGTCCACGTGCCGAAATTTCAAGGGGTTTAGGAAGGTAAAAGAGAAAAAAAATGGAAACTACTACCAGGCTGGTAGTTTGGGAGCAATGAGAAACTTTGTGGTGATAAAAGAATTAGTATACCATTGGCTGAAGGGTACCCAGCATTCCAGGGAAAGCCAACACCTCCGTAATGCTCAAGTTCTAGCAATCTGCATCTTAGAGTTAAGTGTTAATTGATATTTAAACATATAAAATAAATCTAGGTATAAGAGTCATGCATGCCAACTTAAGGGTATTAAGATGTCTGAAATACTGTAAAATAGTTGTCTAATTGATTTATTTTGTCTAAAGCACTGTTAAATGTAGAATTGCTTTCTATATGGGAAAATATAATTTATGTTTCCTAGAAGTTACAACAAAGTATTGGACATTAGGAGGCTAATATTCTCTTCCCTATCTGCCAGGGAAACCTTATAACCAGGACTCACAGCCTGACATTGATAAATGATTTAATTCTATAGTGTTTCCCCCATATTCCTCAAGTGGGATTTTTAAATGGAGATTAATAACTGCTCTCCTCTCTGAGGTTTTAGATGTCCCGGTTTTACAATGTCTAATATATATGTACACACAGCACTTGAGAAGTTTGAGAGAAAAATACCAAATATAGTTGAAAATTATATTAGGGCCTTTTAGCCAGCTTGCATGCATGGTACAATTTATATAGATGATGATGAACAAAGCCAGGCAATTTAGAGATTCTAGTGGATGACTAAACACTGACTGAATATGAATAAAGGAGTATGAATATGAATTTTTTTATTGTTGCTTACAGGCAATAGAGAAGCATTTCAGGCATATCCAAAACTGTTTATAAAACTCTTAGTAAACTGAGGTGTTGAAATGTGTGCTCTGGATTTCATAAGTGTTTTTTCAGACTCAATTACTTCACAGTGTCTTCAAATAAAGACGGAGGGAATGTTGAAACATCATTTTAATAAAAATATATAAATAATTTAATCCTTAAAAAGCTTTTCAGCATATTTTTTTATATTCAGCAAGGTCAAGATGAGCTCTGAGAGCATTTCAATGTCACTGGATGTTTATTTTGCAATAAAAGAAAATAAAAGTTTTAGCTGCTAAAGTTCAACCAAGCCCCCTTAGAATAAAGCACTACTGTAACAGATAGAGGGATGTCCCAGTACATTCAGGACAGTTTAAGTGTTCATATTCACGTCTCAAAATCCTGTACAATCAAAACAGTGTTAGTTCTTCTGATTCATTTTTAAAGCAAAGAACATTCCCATGTTTTCCAATTCATAGAACATTTCCAATCCTTCATAGACTGCCACAACTATTTAACTACACTTTACAGTTCTTTCATCCTCACACTTGATGTGAAGTAGGGAAAATGCAAAGATGCACAGGCTCCTTTACGAGCTTGTTTCTCTTTTAAATCAAAATTTCTGATGATTAAAGAAGAGCAGATAAAAGAAAGTACAGCTCGAGGCTATGATATAATGCACTTAGAGGTCCCAAAGGCAATATTCTTAACATCTACAGCCAACCCTGAAACATAACAGAGGAATTTAAATGTTAGGGCTGGGCTCTTAAATTCAAGTTTCCTGACACACTGTGGCTGACAGCCTTTGAATTTATAAAGACCTCCTATCTAAACAACCAAAAGAGCTAAAGATCACTTAGAATATTTATTTTGATCTGTACTTGCAAAGCAGTAGCAACCTATGAGAAAGTATTACCATGTACATATTCAGGCAATTATTTCATCTGATCATGTGTGGTTTCATCATCTTAAAATTGTTCCTCCATGCATATCTGGAGACTAGTTTTATGTGTAAAGTGTGTGTCAGGGGATTCATAACCCATTTTAAGTATTTGTGTATAACTACATACACTTAACATGGTTCAGAATGGATCAAGAAATTATTCTTCCTCATGATATTTTTTCAGACCATTGAAATATTGAGCCTTTCATGGAAATGCCTTCTCTTACTTCAGGGGTNAAAAAAAAAAAAGGATTTTTGGGTTTCTGTGGATGCATAAAAAAATCCAAGGAATGAGCCACAGAAATTTCTTTGGAGACCAAGGGCATCTTAAATTTCTGCAGTAAAAGTACCTGAGGAGTATCTAATGGGCCCTGTCAGATAGATGTGTTCATTGGCATAGCTGTTGCACAACAGCTCTGAGCCCAGCACAGAGCATGTTAGCAACACCTGCTTTCAGTCAAAACTGTCATGATGTTGGGGCAAGGTGACCTCTTCATTTTGCAATATGGGTCATTGAAAAGCATGCACAGTGTCCACCAGGATGGCAGAATGAGAACTTAGAGCTCTCTTCTTCCTCCGTGTACTTTGCATGGAAAACTCAATCCCTCTGTGGGGAGATGCTGTTCACAGCCATGAGGTTTTCAAGAGTGGCATCAGCTATTCTTAATGAATTAATTTTTATTTTTCCCAGACTATTAAGTTTCATTCTGAAAAATAAAATAATAATTTTAAAAAACCCACAACAAAAAAAACAAACAAACAAAAAAAAAACCAACCAAAAAAAGCAAACCAAAACACTCACAAGAAATTGAAGAGCTTGAGAGAATAGGCTTTGTTTAAAATCATAATTGCTTCTGCGACCAAAATTGAAATGAACCCAAATATACATTAAAATTCAATATACATCATATCTTTTATAATACAGATATGGTTATCAAACATATCTTCTGGTCTGTTAAATGTAAAGAGGTTTATTTCTAAAGGATTTTATGAGCACTAGCTGCATCTGAAATTTTTCCTTTCTGAGAAAATGAATGTTTTACAACAGCCCTCTAATACCTCAGGAGGGTTGGAAGGGACACTGGCAAACTTTTATCACCTTGGGATGTGTGCAAGTGCTTCAGAGGATCAAAGTATAAAAATCAAAAATATGCAACTGAATGAATTTCTGACGTAAGAGAAGTAAAATCAGTGGTTTAGTTGTGGAGAGTGTAGTAATGAAAACAACAGACATTTTAAGGTGTGAAAGTTGTTTAACTGTGGGCTCACAGTAAACCAGAAACATGTATTTCTGATTGCACTGAAGATAACCATTCCCATCCTGAATCACTGCATCAGTTTGCTGTCGTCTGACAATGGCAGTAGTAGTACTTTGGGAAATACATACAAAACAGGACAGATAAAACCCAGTTCCTTTCCAGGTATAAACTTTCATTTTCAAGCAGTCTGAGGTTTATGGACTTCCTCAGGCAGAGGGTGCATTCATAACATTGATCTTAATATCTATTGATGGAGCTCCTTCTCATGCATTTGTCTAATGGATTCCTGAGCCCATTTATATCTTTGACCTCCACAGCTTCCTCTGGCAACGAGCCCTGCAATTTAATTATGCATTGTGTGATAAAGGACTTCATATTGTTTGCTTTAAACTGCCCGCCCGATCATCTGAGTGCTTCTCTGTTTTTTATAATACATGTGATAGCAAATAATCATTTAGGCAGCCTATGACTTCATATATATCCATCATCTCTCTCCTCCCTCAAATGACTTCCAGACCTAAGTGTCTCAGCCTCAATTTTTTTCTTCCTACCAATGCCATTCCATACTTCTAATCATCCCCGTAGCTCTTTCCTGTACATTTATTGAGCACTCAAGCTCTTTGAGATGCAAGAGAACAGCACAAATCTTCAAAGGTGTGGGTAGAACACAGATTTCTACAATACTGTACTGATACTATTTTTTTCTATTAATTCCCTCATTGTTCTTAGCACTTGTTTATTTTTTTGAGCTCTGCTGAGCACAGAGCTGGAACCTTCACTTAACTATCAGCAATGACTCTGAGATCTTTAAGGATAATGGCAAATTTATGCACTGGTCTTGAGTGTGCTTTCACGGCTTTCCCTATGCCCATTGTTTTTATATTTGGAAATAGAATGCATTAAAAAGAAAAGAGAAAATAAATTTTGTGGACTAAAATAATGCTATAGAAACTACAGAATTTGAGCTAGAACCAGAGACATTCAAAAATATCAGTGATTAAATGTGAGTAAAGAGGAGTCCACAACTTGACATATTCTCTTTTCATCCTTCTTATCTTGCTCTGAAATGCCAACAAAGAGGTTTGTAGACTTGCTAATTCATTGGCATGTTTCTGAGCAGTGCTAAACTTCCCATCTCTGGCTGATGTCAAAAGGAGTCAAGACAGGCTAGCCCTCATAGAATTGGACCTGAAGAGTATTGTTCTGGTAACTGTTTATACTATGTGACATTGTCACTTCCATACTATTTGTGGAGCTTGATGCTGGGAAAAATGAATTTCTAGAGAGGTTATGAAAGATCAAGGATGCTATAATGTCATCATAATTACATGTATCTTGGGCATCAGTATTACATAAAAGCATATTGAATGCTTACTTAACATAACATTTGAATAAATCATGTTTAAAATCATGTTCACTGAAACATTTATTTCAGCTAGAGCTACGTTTAAGTTTAAGCTACTCATACATAAACATTTTTTGGCATTATTTATGAAAACTTGGCTTGCATCCACTTAATTTATATTTTAAAAAATAAGAGCTAGCTATGTGAATCTTATATTTATAGTGAAAATCTCCATCGTCTGCTGCTTACTGAAGTTTCAGCAGATCTACAATGGTAATTCAATAACTGTGTCTACAATATCCTGGGAGTTTTAAACACAGTTTCCCATTTTTGCATTTGACATTTTAGTCTGTACTTTCTTACTTTTCTTGATAGGCTTCTAGGTACTAAAAATAATTAGCTAGTGCCTATCACGCTATGTGACAGTGATGCCCTTGAATACCTAACGTGGTTAGCAAGGGTTGAACCTCCTAGGAAAAGTGAATTTTATTGACGCATTGGTGCAAGTGCCTCACTGCTTCTGAAGTTTCTGGAGGGAGAGTTTGCAAAGTGGGTTGAACAACCTTGAGGTAGAAGCCCAGAATCAGCTGTTCTAGGGAGGAAGATCTACAGCTGGGTTTTGCTGTTGCAACCAGTAGTTACTGCACCAAAGCCATGGGGTTCATTTGGCCTCTACTGTGTATGCTGGGTCAACCAACAGCTCTATTTTCTTCATTTCACAGTGAATAAGGCACAAACATAATGAGGTGTACATTCCCCAAGCCAGTGGAGAGTGAGTTTAGCATTACATTTGTTTTTCTTCCTGTTTGTAAATACCTCATGTGAGATGTACAGAATTCTTCCCAGAGTAGAAAAAGAAAGTATTTTTTTCTCAATAGTAGCCTTCCATGTTCAGATGCTTTCAAATCTGAAGCTAAAATATCTCACTTCCTTATTGTTAGCATTGTCTTAAAAGCTATAAAATTAGCCTTTGTATCTATATTTTCAAGCTGAATCATTTTGTTAGATACATAAGGTCAAGAGTACTTGTTAAGCATCCTGTGAGTCATAGCATTGAAGTATAGAATCATAGAATTGTTTGGGTTAGAAGGGAGCTTAAAGATTATATTGTTCCAACCCCCCTGCCATGGGCAGGGACACCTTCCACTAAACCAGGTTGATCAGAGCCCCATCCAGCCTAGCCTTGAACACTTCCAGGTATGGGGCATCCACAACTTCCCTTGGAAACCTGTTTCAGTGCCTCACCACCAACATAGTTTGAAATTTTTTCCTAATGTCTAATCTAGATGAACTCCCTTTTAGTTAGAATCCATTTCTCTTTGTCCTGTCACTACATCCTCTTTTAAAAAGTCCCTTTTCATCTTTCTTATAGGTTCCCTTCAGGTACTGAAAGGTTGCAATTATGTCATCCCAAAGCCTTCTTTTCTCCAGACTGAACAAAACCAATTGTCTCAGCCTTTCCTCATAGGAGAAGTGCTCCATCCCTCTAATCATCTTGGTGCCCCTCCTCTGGACTTGCTCCAACAGGTCCATCTCCATCCTGTGCTGGTGACCCCAGAGGTGGATGTGCCACTCCAGGTGGGGTCTCACCTCGCCCTGCTGGCCATGCTCCTTTGAATGCAGCCCAGGACACATTTGGCTTTCTGGGCTCCAAGTGCCCATGGCTGAGTCATGTTCAGCCTCTCATCCACCTGCACTGCTTTGTATTGTGGCCTTAACCCAGAAGGGATGATCCTTGTTTAAAATTTTGCTTACATTTGGATAAAAGACTCCAGCAATTCCAGAAATAAAGTATTAACTTAGCGCCTATTTTGTCACTTTGCTGCCCACTTAATATTAGCAGAGATATTCTTCATGGAACTCCAACCTAAAGACATCTTGGTCTAATAAACTTTTGTAGGGCAATATGCTCAATGTACTGAAACAGATATTGCATTCGTTCCCATTAAATCACATGAATGGATTATATCTTAGGCAATACTACCTACCCAAAAGTTAGATATCTTGATAGCTATGGGCTATATGTTCATAGTTATTAGGTACTTCTGGAGGGTGATTCATTTACACTATTTTAGTCTATTTCAGCCTCTGGAGTTTCTTTCAGTCTTTGGACTTGCTTTTGCTGTCCTCACTACTATTAAAGTAGTCCAAGGTAGCTGGCTCAGATTTAAACATTTAATTTCTGATGCTTACATCAGCAAGCAGGAATCCCAACTAGAGGCATTCTGAGTCATGGTAGCATCCAGAAGTTTTGTGGTCTTTAGAAAACAGACAAGGTTCTAAGTTTGCAGTTTGGGGAAGTCCTAACATTCCAGCATGGGTTGTTCATAGCATGTTTTTCTGTATTATATTGAGTGGGCCTTCAAGAGAGCTGGAGAGGAAAAAGGGGGAAAAGATAAGCTACTATTTCTGTTACTTTAATAATCCTAAATGCAAAACATTAGCTCTTTCTAGCAACAAAAACTCTACCAGCAGCAATACTGAAACCATATGCCCTCCATTTGATTTACCATCAACAACTGCCTGGCTGCACACAGAGCCTCTCCACTTAGTAGTGGCTCTAGGCAAGTGCATGTATAATATTCAAAGCAGTTTGTTCTTTTATTAAAGTTGTGATAAGGATGCAAAGCATTTTAATGTGAATAATCAATTATATAATGATATTCACATACAAAAAAGTCCTTTTAATATAAGTACTTTTAATGTGCTGCTTTTGTGACCAGGGAATTACTTTTGTAATACTTTCAGAAGCATATCTTCTATTGGTGCCAGGCAGACAGAGCCACGCTAGGAGACTCCTGAACTCCATTCACTCCTCATTCACAAGAAGGCATTTTTCAATGCAGAGACCACATGATTTTACCACTCTGCTGGATAAGAGAATTTCAACATTAAGATGTGCCTACAATTTTGTAAGAGAAGAAAAAAACCGAGTGTATTATCAGTCTGAATAAAAGCTGATTGTGAAACTTCAACACTTAAAAGATTAAATTTGATTCTTTCCTGTTACATTTGCCTAATGGTTTTCCCGATCTCCCTTTGCTGTTATCATCTCTTTGCCAATAAGGAAATGAAGCCAGTTCTATGGTGCCATTGGCATTTTTGATGACGGTTGTCAAACACTGTAAACACAGGGTGGCCACACATGATGTTTTGCACGGTTCTGAAAATTTTCACAAATCTACTAGTTAAATAAAACTCTTATTATATTCAAATTTATTTTTATCTTATGGATGTGGATATATTTAGGCAATGAGATGGAAACCAGATACTTATTCCATCTATACTGTAGATTTTCATTTAGAAGTAGTGCCCGCTTCCACCCATAGCTAACTTGCCGTAAATCGCGTGCCAGTTGTCATGGCTACAGGTTGAGCTGTGTCTGTCTCCCAGGTATCACTGGCTGTTTGGGAGCATAGTCCTAGAGGATGATGAAGGCTGAGCGTGCTCCCTGACTCTCTGTATCCAGCCTCTACAAATGCTCCAGTGTCTTGCAGCAGGTAGCAATGTGCACTTTAGAAAAGAGCCCAGCCATCTCCTCGTCTTGGCACTGACCATGTGACCAATATGAGATCCCCAACTATAATTAGGAGATATATTTGGGTCCGTGTTCGGGCTTCAGGTGCTACTTCTCTGCTCTTCCTTCCCTTCTCTCTCCTTTGCTGAGCTCAAGAAATTACCTGATGGGCGTCACGAAGCAACAGAGCTAAGAAGTGTGGAGAATAATCAAAACTATGCTTGAAAATATCAATCAAACCCTGATAGAGCATGCCCAGGGTGTGCCTGCAGGCATACAATACTATGATCCTTAAATCCAGAGCAATGTGGTTTGTGAATCTTGATGCTAGAACAATCCAAAGAGCATAAGGTATTGTGAAATTTAGAGTAGGGTTAATCTGAAGATTAGACATAGGTGTCTACAAAAGAACTGGGTGTTCCCATTACATCAAGAGAGATCTAGTCAACTCTGTTAATGTAGCCTTTGTATAGGAAGCTGGGGATCCTTCTCTAGGGTGGAATCTGACCTGAGAGTTTCAGCCCAGCTCCCATACACAGGCATTCTGAGCCATTGCAATTCTCCCAGATATTCCCCTGGAACTCCAATTAACTCCCCAGTAGAGCATGGGTCTGCTGAGGGTCCTGTGTGGTAACTGGCAACTCTGTGCAGCATCTCAGGTAACCCAGGGCGCCTTAAATGGACCAGATGTTGGCATCCAAGCTGAGCCCAGCCCAGCACTACCAGTGGTGTTTTACACAGCTGGCTATTTCAAGGAGATCCAAGACCGGAGAGGGGCCCCATATCTCTTTACCCAATGCCCAGGAGAGTTAAGCATTCACAAAATTTAGCTGTTAATATCCTTTAGTCAGTGCATATTTAATGCAAAAGGCATAACCACTCCAGGAACAGGGACCAAACCCAGGATCTACCTTTCCCATGTAAGTGGAGCTTAATGCATCCAAACTCAGTATCATTTACCCCATGCTTTTAGTTGCTTCTCTTTAACTCCTCTAAGCGACAGGTAAAGTAATGCACAGAGACATAAATCAGATTTTAAGATACAAATCAATACTTATTATGGAGTGCCTCTTAGATTCATCACGCCTTCTCAGAAACTACTTAGCTAAAACTTATACTTTATTGCTGATTCCAGCAAAGCCAACACGTTTCAGACAACATTTCTTGCTCTCCCTCAAATCAGCAGTACTATTTCAGAAGCGTACTTTTTTTTCCACATGTTCAGAAACAGTCAAAAAAAAAGTTCAGGAAAAAAAAATCTCTTCTTCCTACTTAAAGAATGCAAAATGCATTCTGCACTCAAATGGATTTCAATTGAAAAAGCTCAAAAATGTAGACTCTGGCTTTGAATTTTAAATATGTCCTGTTTTTATATGAAACTCAATGTTTAATCACACATAAAAGTATTCAAAATATCAGAGGTAAATTATTTACTCACATTGAATACATTGCATTAGACTTCAATGTATTTTTTTTAGTTTTATTTATCAAAAAAATAATTAAATAATGGAGTGGGATAATGTTCATCTGTATCAATTGGAAAGCACTGCTGAAAATTATTCACATAGCTCTATCAAAAACATATCTTTTCATTGTGTTTTTCACAAAAGCAGTTACTATTTTTTTCTTTTTCCATTTCTTGGTAACAGAGTCATGGATCTATAATTAAAAACCCACTTAGGCAATTTCCAAAGGATTATTACAATCTTGTCATGTGAGGGGTTGAACAAGTCAATTTATAGTTTTTTTTTTCCCCATTTCTAGATTCTACAATGATGGTCTGAAAACAGTCAGGGCCATCAACAAGGGGTTTTTTTGGCAATGGACACAAGGCATGCAACTAATATTCTCTTTTTCTCTCTTCTTAGGAATGCAGTTGAAGAAAACAAAAAATTATATGCAATTTATGACACAAGGTGAGTTACTAAAAGCATGTGATTACTATCTGTAATAGAATGTAAATCCTTCAAAATGTTAAAAATTTTTATTAACATTGTTTTTCCCGAGTGATAAAGTAATTTTTAAGGCAAAATGAAAAATATTTTAACCCATCCTACACATATGTATACACCTAATAATGATTCCCCTTTAAATATAGTGATTTTCACTCTGTGTACAGTGTGTATGACAAAGAAATACAGTTACACAACCAGCTTAATTTACATGTTATTTCACAGATGGAATATGGCCCACGATCCAGATCTGTGTGTTATGAGCTTAACTGTGTCTGCTTCTGTTGCCAGTGTTTGGGGAATGAGAGTGAAGGACAAGCTGGCACAGCCTTGGGAAAAAGAGGACACATTTAGAGAGACCAGCAGAGCACTGTGTCTTGGCAGTGGAAAGCTGTGGATGCAGCCTCTATATAAACACACCTCTGCATTCTGAAGCCTTTCCTTTCCCCTCATCCTTCATGGACTGGTTCCTGTTGAGGGCACTCCTCAGAGGAAGCAAAAAAGTATTTGTTTCCTTCTCAAAGGATAAGAACCAGACATACATAATAAAGCTACCCATAGCTTTGTCTTTGCTACCCTGGATTTTCACTTCTACAACTGTGTTTAGAAAACGAAATAATTTCACTTCACTTCCTTCTCATTGCTTATCCTGTTTTATGTGGAAGTGTTTGCACTTCCCTCCTCTTGGTGTTTTTTTCTCTCTCTTTCCTCTTTTCCTCTGTTAAAAGGGACATTTGGATGAAAATGCCAGGAACAAACATCTTGGTGTTTTAGCTAGTCCTAATACAGATGCATCGGTTAGGATCCTGACCTGATCTTCCTCTAAATATACATAATATTAAATATAAGCAATTCAAGCAACTCATGCTTGTCTTCTTCACTCTGTATAATCTCCTGCAAAAGGAGGCTGGGATATTAGCTTCTGGCTGCTGTTAGTAAAAAATTGCATAAACAATAATTATCACAAATGAGATTCATAAAGGTATTAGTAAATATGAGAACACAAATATATGGGCTATATCCTTCTGGCTTTAACTAGCCTTAAAGAAAAAGGTAACTGCTGCATACTGTTTTCTTAAGAATAATGTGCTCCTGAGAAAGGGATTTAGACAAATCCAGTGAAGTAGAAACGTAACAAAGAAGTCCTATATAAAATAGCACTTCCTCAGCTACAGTTACAGTAAAAAAAAAAAAAAGTCGTAACTCAGTTACTTGTCTGTTATTTTCAAAAGACTCTGTTTTCATCAGGACAGAGACTTAAAAGAATAGTATTTCTAATGCACCACAGGCTTCTCTAATGTATTTGTGTTATTTCAGTGCATAATCATTAATCTTTATGATGAAAATTTGTGAGTTATAAAGAGCCATGATTATTTCTTCCTCTGCCAAACTGTCAATGGATTTTTATTTTGATGTGTCTGACTCACTATGTGCCTAATCCAGAGGTTTTGCCGCATAAGGAATGGAATGTTGCAGGAATACTCTTTTAAATTCATTCACATAATTCAAATTTTTGTTCTATTTTCTTGAATATGAAGAAAAAATACCCATCTGAAATTTAAACAGCAGTTCAAGACAATTTGGGTCAAGCCTCTTATTAAAGGCAAATTTTCCTCACCACTCATATGGATTAATAACTTATTCTTTATGTGGCCCACTGAAACATTCAGATCTCCACTACATCAGAACTGTTGACATAACACCATTAATATTTCTGTATAATTAAATGTAAACCAGCAAATTATGCAACCAAAGCAAATGGATTCATGCAATGCTGCTTTCAATCTGCCTGACAGAAATGGGGACAATGAGTATAAAACCACTGTTAGTTAAATAAACTATTGAGTATTACCCAACATCAGCAAATATTACATACAGTCTCTACATATAAATATATATAGAGAATGAACATTGTCTTGTTTTGCTCATGTAGTACGTCCAGCAACCACTGCTCATTATCTGAACAGGCAAAACACAGTGTAAAAAACTGCCAAAGTGCAGAGTATTCCCTAAGCCCTAATGCTCCCCAGCATCCTCCTGTCACTCTCTGCTTCTGCTGAGACACTGTAGGACAGAAAATGAGAAAGTTGAGCTTTCTGAAGGAAATACTAATTTCTATTGTATCGTATTTGGACCAAAATGATCCTCAACTTTTGATTTCATATAGTGAAAAAGCGGTCAGGTTTAAAAAAAAAAAAAAAAAAGAAAAAAAAAAAAAGAGTTGAATATTTTCTTGTGGATTTTTTTCCCAGCCAGTTTTATTAATTACACCTTCTCAGCAGGTTAAACCAGCAGGCTATTAAAATTGCTGTAAGGCAGAGTAGGTAAGCAGCAGCATGGGTTTCAGCCTAGTAAGATTAATGCCCTGTGTTCCTCAGAAGACTATATTTCAGCTGTAGCAACAATTCTGCCCACTTTCTTTTAGTTTCTGTCTCTCTCTTTTGTATCTCTGAACCCTTTGTGATTGCAGTTTGCTTCAGGGTAAGACTGGATCTTTGTCAAAATCAGTTAGATGACAGACAAGCCAGAAAGAAAAATGAAAAAGAAAATATTTGATAAGTGATTCTGACCTCCGTGTGTAAGTGGAGTTAAGTCCATTTTGTCAGGTAAGCCCCCAGTACCACTTTCCAGCTCAGGAGTTCGGTGATGTATTGCATGGTGTGATCAAATACTTCTTCCCTGATTCCCAAGCCAGGCGCTCTCCTACAATCTGGTGACTGATAGTGGTAGTACTGCAAATGCATCAGTTGTGAGCAGACCTCTCCTCTTCCCTAGCCTTCCTGTCATTGCCTCCTCTTCTGTATCTCCATTAGTACTGACAATGATGAAGGAAACTGGAATTTGTTCCAAAATTTTGAGCCGCTTCTCATTCCAATCCCACTGCCTTCAACCATTTTTGTCCTTTGACAAGGGCTGAGTGTGCCCTGTTCCAGTGCCTTCTGGAATGAGATGATGGATGCATCTACATAGCATTTTACTGCAGACCAAGACTGTTCTTGCAAAGTGAATCATTTGATCATTCCCACTGACTGTGCTTTGGTTCACATCTCAGAGCAGTCTCAGAATACATGAGCACGACTCCTTTCAAACTAAGTTGAAAAATGCACCCCAGCAGCACATTGATCTAACTGCTAATGAGCATTTAGTCTAGTGAACCAGATTTCCCCACTTTTCCTAATGGGGTAAAAAAAAAAAAATCAAAACCAAAATAACAAATATGTATGGCACAGATATCCTCAGCAACAAGAGTTTTGCTCTAGCCACTAGCCTCTGCATATGCTAACCCAGACTTAGGTGATTAATCCATTATAATCAAATTTACCCCAAGGATTTCTTTCATGTGTAGGCTTGGCAGTTGTATTCTTCCATGCATATTTGCATTGGACCAAGGACAGTCCTTTTGTTCCTTCACACATAATGCTTGCCTTTGCAGTTTAGACTTATCCATTGTTGAAGTGGCCTTTACAATATTGACGATGCTGAGGAAGTAAAGAACATATGCTGTGCTTACTTTACTGAACAAAATTTGATCAGAAGCATAGATCTTAACTGTCCAGTGGCCCAGAGGCTGGAACATTTACCAAAGTTGTAGAAAATATGATGAATTTTAGTCCCTGAACTACAATGTTCAAAGTCTCGTATTTTACAGGGATAGTTTTACTGGGACAAGAAGACTGTACATTGAAAAAAGAGTGAGAGTGAGAATGAGCAATTATGAAGGCACCTAAAAGGAAGAGAGAATTGGGTTCTGTTCCTTATACCACCGAACATTGATTTATTTTATCCAGTAATTAATTCATGAATTGCTGGATTATTTATGAAATAACAGTACTTCCCAGGCAACAGCCAAACCACTAGGCCACAGAGTTATTTTAACTCCTTCCCTCTCCCCTGCTTAACTATTTGCTGAAAGGTGGAACATTGCAAAAAACAAAGGTTTACCCTGAGGTCCTGCAGTCTGGGCTTATCTCAAGAGATGCATCCTTGGGATTTTCTTGGGTGGACAATCTACAGGTGGTGACTGGATGCTTTGTTTTGCTTTAGTGGATAAAAGTGCCCAGACTCCTTCCAGCCTTCAAATAACCTGCTTGCCTTTTGAAATAAGATGTTTGGGAGTCTAATTCCAGAAGCAAAGTCAGGGTGGTGAATTCTGAGGCAGGACAATAAGTCTATTTCTGTGCCCATTTTTTCCTTGGCCACATTAAATAGCTTCCCAAAAGTCCAGGCTTCCACTATTTCCTTGAATACTCTGCCTGGTGCAGGTCTTGGCTGGGTCTTACCTCCAGTCCATTGCCACAGAAGCTTTGTTCTGAGCTTTCCTCCAGACCAAACCCACAGTGCTACTTTCACTGCAAATGCCATGTCACAGAGAAGTCAAGATAAATTTTACCTTTCATGAAATTCATTGATTGGCTATAATTTTTAACATCCTTTGGTTATTACTAAGCCTAATTGAATCCAGAGTCCCAAGGAACAAATACTCCATAACCCACTAATACTTCCTTGTTCCATCACCTCCAGCCTAGATTATCTTTATGCTGTTCCCAAGTAAATGGAAATGGTTGCTCTGTAAGATCAAGAAGACAAATACTTAAATGAAGTGTGATAAAATATTACAGATTCTACAGCACTGTTGATTCATTCCTACCTGAGGTGTGTTTCCAAAGTACCAGGACAGAACATTAATCAGAAATAATGTTCTCTAGCTTTATTTATTTCTATTGTAAAAATTGCAATCTATTTTTAAAAAGTTTTTAGTGTTTAAATGTGCTTTTAAACCACGTTAAATTCTTCATAAGAATTATTTTCTTTGGTGTTAATACTTTCTTTCAAAATTTAGGGGAAGAGAATTGAATTAGTACCCTTCCCTAAATTCACTTCCTCTGAATTCATTGAAAGAACTGGTCTTCAGTACTGCCCATCCATAGCATTAAAAAAACATCAGGACCCAGGGCTTTAAAATTACTTACATAGTTACTTATTTTTTGACTTTTCATTTTTGAACCCTTGAGTCATGTATGCTTCATGCCACAATTCTCAGGCTTTCATCATAAGCCTAATAAGATTTTTAAATGAAAGCTAAGATTTTCACTTACTTTATAATCATAATAATTATGGCATTATTAAAAATCCAAATATTAACATGGAATAACAAGATTTGGCAATGCTCTGTTTCTCTACATTTTTTTGCATTGTCTATAGAGTTTAATATTATTTTTAAAAACTGACCCTGCTCCTTCTTTTATTTGGATCTTTATTACTAACTGCAACAGCAACAAGGTCAGGACAACTGTTTGCCCTTGTCTTTCTTGTGAAGAATTTGTTGAGGAGAGAGGAAAAGCCGTCCATGTTTTCTCACCTGTGCATAATACCACAGCATTACTCAATGTCCATCCTTTTCCAAGCACTTTCTCTAAGGGAAGAGAATATGTGGAAGGAAAAACAGGTGGTAAGAGAAAAAGTGCACAAGAAAGACTTAGCTTTTCTCCCTTAGCTACTGAAATGTTTTGCTTTGTCATGGACCAGTGGCCACTGATTGCAATGTAACCAGAATCGGAAGCTGGCCAAGGGCATGTTTGTATGTTCATAGAGCATGGTGAAGAGCTCCATCTGTGAGGAGATGCCTCTGGAACCAAAACCAACACAGTTAAGTCAACATTCTTCTGTTTACATGCCAGTTAGTCCTGCTGAAAGAACTAATTAACCTGGAAGAAGATTAAAAATAATAACTGTGCCGTCTTTACCCAACCAATGTTTTATACAAAATAAAGAACATCCAGAAGCTCATAGGGGACAACTCTCACCATACATCTCTCTAGTGCCAGTGCTGTTTCCCTTCATTACTGTCCCGTATGACGAGTGTGCTTACACACGTTTTGAACCCGGTGGAGATTTGCCTGGCAAAGCACGTCCATCTCGGCCAGTGCTGTTGGTACCCTCCCAGGCACGGCTGAAGGGAGCCTCAGGCCTGGCACCTGTACATGAACACCACATCCCTGGCCACGGCAGGGACGCATTCACGCCCTTGCAGGTCAAGGCAGCGCTCCCAGGCCAGCTCCTTCTCCCGCCCCAGGGGCTCACCCCGGGCATTGCTCCCAGGATGCGCCACAAGGCAGGTGGGCACAGTCCCCCAAAGCAGAGAGGCAGGTCGAGGGTCAGGGGAGGACAGAAGCACGGCGTCGAGCAGCCCCCTCTCATCCGGCTCCAGAGGGGACCCTGCGGGCTGCCCTGCCCCCGCAGTCCCGCTCCTACCCCGGGGAGATGGAGCCGGCTGCGTGGAGCCCCCGCGGGGGCTGCCGGCGAGCATCGCCGCCTCCGGGCGGGTACCGGTGCCGTGCAGAGGTGCAGAGATCGGGCAT
>VZTN01034034.1:21377-32515 GCA_013400515.1 Erpornis zantholeuca | reverse complement strand
CTCGCTGGGGCTCCGCCGGCACCTGCCTTGGCCTCGCAGCCGGCGGGGTGCTGGGAGGGCTGGCGGCGGCCGGCGGGCTTCCCGGGCCGGTGATGGAGGGCCGCGGCTGTCGGCATCTCCCTGCTTCTTGCGCGGTTCAGGGGATAAAAAACCGAACAGCCCCGCTTGTCTGTGGGTAAACTCTGACATGTGCGAGTGCTTTAAGGACTGTTGAGCACCCAGAGCCGGCGCGGTTGTGAATGGACTTGGGAGGACTTGCAGTCTAGTCTTGCCTCGGAAAGTGATGCTGTGCGAGGCTGTCGGGTTCACCGATGGACAGGGAGGTGTTTAGTGCCTTTCTGCCTTTTGGTCCTCTTGTCTGTATACTTTGATGATTCTTGGTTATAAGCTACGATTTCTGTTTCTCATCCCAATCCTAAATCTGAGGTGGATTTTTCATGTTCCTGAACAAGTTACTCCTTCTCTGTGTGTCTCAGTTTTTTTTCCTTGTATTCTTCCTTTTGCAAACCTCGTGTAGAAAGACAAGCCCACTCTGCAGTGCTGTAGTTACATTTGTGGCATTGAAAGTAATATTTACACGTTTGGAAGCTGAGGTCTCTTATAGTACATATGACGTTAACACTGCACTACCTCTCCTTCAGTGAACTGTTGCAGTGTTACAAGCTGGTGCATCTTGGCTTGATACATGATCCCTGTATTTTCATTAATCCTGCCACTACCTTCGCCCCCTTTACTTGAATGTCTGAGAGAGAAACTTCTGCTCTACTTCTCATCTTTTTAAAAGTGTTTTTGACAGAGATACGGTTACCTGTTTGCAGCTAAAAGTGTCACCAATGCCAGCCTTTCTACTCATTCAGGAGGGGAAAAAATGAGATAGTTCTTACTTATTAGAGTTTATTTTAGGCTTCATGCAGATTCAGGCAACTGCAGAGACACCTCATATAGTGATCAGGCTTTTATGTACCTGTAGGATTCTAAAGTAAAAAAATGGGAGCTGAATGAAAGCTTCTCTCTGAAGAGTAATTGAAAAGTCTGACTTCACTATACCCACAGCCACCTTCCCCACCTCTGGATATGTTCCAGTCTTAGGGAAGCATTACATGACTCATTAAATTAATATATTACACTGTATATGTGAAGTGCCAGAGAGGTAATAAATATCAGAGAAAGGCATACTGAGGTTGGAAAGAAAATGAGGGGATGTACACTGCTTATTGTGCTTTTTCTTTTTTTTTTTTTTTTTTCCTTTCCCCCACTGCAGGAAAGCCTGTTAGGTTTAAATAACAATTTGTCCAACTCACTCTAACAGGGGCATAAGGAAAAGTAAGTAATTACACTGCTTCTCATGCTAGGCTGAGTAATCTGATCCTCAGTGATACAGGAGCTCCTCAGGCAGATGGGTGACATCTCCTTCCCCCAAACAGTGTGTCAGTTGCTTAAGTTTCTAGCTGCCCCAGGAGCCGCTGCCCATGCTTGCCTATTAGCTGCCAGAGCAGCTGTAAAGAAGTGGTTTTTTTCTGTGCCCTCTGATGGGGCAATGCAAAGGCTGAAAAATATCAATACAGATCTCGCAAAAGAAAAAAGTAATGTGTTTCTGAAGAAAGTTGCTAAAGTACTTGTGTTATAAAAATTGTTCTAGTTTACTTCAGGAAAAATGGGCAGGAAGGGCTTCTGGTTGGCAAACACCTTACTACAACCAGAGTTTCAGCTGAGCTTGTCTCACCTCCTTGGAAAAGAAGTCATTGACTAAGCACAGCTCTATTCACGCATTGCCTGAGTTGGTTACTTCTACTTGTTTTAAGTAACCTGATACTGGTCTGCGAGGATTCTTGAGTACATATCAATGAACAGTGAATAAGGATGAACAGAAGGAGCTTTTCAAGATTACTCAAGTATTTTTTTTAAGTAGTAATTTGGATGGGAAAAAAAAAGACACAGTTAGTCTGAAGACCTGAGGCATAGCTGTTGAACTTCATGCTGGTTGCCAACTAAACTTTTAAACTTTGACATATTCTTTCATTTAATTCCAAGCAGTTATTGTGAGTATTGACCTTTAGCCTCATCAGCTACTGAAATATCTTACAAGAATTTCTCTGTGTGAACTGTGGTAATATGGACATTAATTCCTTTGAGTTAAATCTAGACATTGGTATAACCTTTTATAAATTAGCTTGTTAAAATTCGTCTCTGTATTAAAAATAAAATAACCAGAGATTTAACATTCTTCAGTTTTATGGACATAAATAAAATCTTATTACAGCAAGTTTTATTATGCTACCTTATAGGCAGCCTGTAATGTAGCTTTCAGTGACATGACAACAATTCTTTGTAACAGGAATTACAGCTTGTATCATGCTCTTTTCTATTCATAATCAAATTGTAGGTTTATATGTAATATATTCCTCTATTAATCTTTATTTACTAGTTATTTATTAAGCTTTCCAGCATTTTAAAAATTTATTTGTGTGGTTTTAGTCTTTCTGTTGAAAATCACTAAAAGTCCTTTGCCCTATACATCCAGGCTACCTGTAGCTATTTTTTAAAATAGACTTACTGAATAGCCATGTACATCTTCTTTGGATTACATGGAATGATCAACATTTTTCTTTATTTTTGATGCTGAAATGCTAATCAGGATGCAAGTATCAGGGTTGCAGAGCATCAAATTGTTTTACTGAAAAGTTGTAAATAAGCAGTTTGTATTTTATTTCATAACATCTTGAAAATACTGATTAGCATTATTGAAATTGTAAACATGTATGATATAAAAATCACATGGTTTGATATTTATACTTAAAGTTACATACATATGGTAGCAAGGGGGAATTAATGAAGCTGCATATAAAAAGTGCATTGCTCAGGGAATGGCTGCAGTCTGTTAATAACCTGCCCATATATCTATATCTAGCTATATCTATATCTATATCTATATCTATATCTATATCTATATCTACATCTATATCTATCTATATCTATATCTATATCTATATCTATATCTATATCTAATCTCTATCTAGATCTATATCTATCTATATCTATATCTCAGTGTGCTTTACTCCCCTGCTTGACCTGTACCTCCTTTCCCATAGTTATTTGCCTAGTTCACAAATTATATGTGGAAATGGATACTTAAGCACCTACCTATTTTTATGCCTAGCTCCAATAATTGAATTTTAAACAGCTTTATATTGTACAGAAATATAAATATCCAAACAAAATACTGATCAATAATTACAACAGATGTAATACTGAGAATATACTGTAAATCATCTTACAAATAAAGAGTATGGAAGATTACTGTTGTCAGATTTCTGTAATTTAGCTGTAAATTTTATAATTTTTCATGATTGAGGTTGATTCTGTTTTGTTCTTTCTGTGGTTTTAGGTGTTTTGCTTAGATGATGTGAATGCAAAAGAAACAGTTCTTGTGCTTTTACTAGTCTGTCAGCCTATTTCCAATCAGACAGTGCCAAAAATTTGCAATTTTTTTTATAGTCTGATTCTTCTTCAATGCTTGGTCTGAGAATCAAATGTGTTAGTTCCAGGCATTCAATTTTCACGCACCCAAATACTTCCGTATTTAGGAAGTTCAATAATCAATGCATTGAATCTCCAAATAACCCTCTCTTTAAAGTCATTATTATAGCTGGAAGACTAAAGTACTGTGCTTTCATTTACTATAATTTTAGAATGTGTATCATAGTTTATGGGAAGTAATGCTTGATAGTGGATGGAGAAAACAAGGGGATCAGTGCAAAAATGAACCTTTCTTCTCAGAGGTAATGTTTTGCAGAATGGAAAACATGCACTACTGCTCTCTGAAGTGCTGTCTGCATTCTCTTTGTTTATAGAGAGGACTTCAGAGCTGTTCATCAAGGGTTTCTCAAAAGCTCTAATTTTGATAAAATTAAACCAGCAAAACCCAGGAGGCATCATTTGCTATATAGTTGTCCTGCTGTTTTGAAAATACTGTAGTCAGAAAATTAGTTTGACATAAAGTCAGACCTTAAAACAGATGAGTTGTTGTTTCTAGAAAAGATGTCATCTATTCTATGCTGTCACTCTAAAAAAATGTAATATCTTCTATGCTAACACCATAATTTTTATGTGTGTGCCTTTATAAAACTGCAAGTATGCACATAGACTTTATTGGGTGCCTGCTGATTTTCAAAGCGATTTTGACATCTTTCTGACAAACCATGTTTTAGTTGCTACCCTAAGGTCGACTGAAGTTAATATTCATTGAGACTTGATAGTGATACACAAATAATTATTCTTAGGTGAATTAATTCATGCTTCACCTGAAGTACTGAGGGTGCAGAACATCATGCTTCTGTTAATGAAATCTGTCACATCTTACTTTAGATGTTAACAAATTTGGTGGATGCGGTTTATGTAAATTGAGATTTATAGCATAGGATGTCTAAGTGAGAGCTGGATTGCTAAACTCCACAAGTGCAGTTAATGTAGATCTGGAACAGAATGCAGATGCTTGGGCAAAGGTGTCTGCTGTAATTTTGGTTTCACAGTATCATACTTGCCCCTCTGGTTTCCAGTCCAGGTCGGTGCAGATTTTCTGCAAGTCCTCTGCCATGTCACTGTGCCCAGGTATTAGGCAAGACATCAGCTCCTGAAATTTAAACAATTGAATCTTGTTCTTGTCAATACAGGTGATGGACTCAAGAGAGCTTAAAATAAAGAAGGCAATGCAATAGTACTTCTTAGACATTTTAGGTGCCTCAAAGTATCTTCTTTGGACTCCAGCTGCCTCTTTAGAACTTAAGGGAACATGCATAGATCCTTAGCTGTACCTGCCAGCCTTATGCAGGGGTCCTGCGTAATCCAGGCAATACAAAATGGCACCAGACATCTTTGCTTAGGTAAGTTAATTGTTCCTTCGATGTACAGACAAAGCTTATCCTCAAGATTCCCTCTGGAATCAGAAGAAGGATACAGTCACTAATTTGTAACAGGTATCTTAGATGTCTATGTGGTTGTTATTTTAAAATGGAAGGATTAGTCTTTCTGGGAGATGTCCTTGTTTCCTGAATGGCTATGGAGAGAGCCAAGGCAACTTGGTGAGGTTTTGAGCAGTGAGGCACAGTGAAATGTAACCTATGTTTCCTACTGTAAATGTAGCTTATATTTCCTGCCATAAACAGATACTTTCAAAATACTTTGCAAACAGAATCTTGATGTTACCTCCTGCAGAAAATCATAACCAAGCTGTGACATGCTTCACTTTGAAGATTTAGATGGAGAAATTAAAGGAGTTTTTCTGATACAATGGTTACATAATCATATTGCAAACACAGGTTTTCTAGCTAGAAGAAGATTCATTTGTGTTGTGCTTATTACTAGTTCACAAATCACGGGTATAAAATAGAATGTGTAACTTTATTTTCTGATTTTGCTTTTATATTACAATTTTATGTATTTAAGGAGAATAGTAGATCATCCTATGTCAGAAAGACCACATACATATTTTGCATGTATGTGTGTATATACATACATGTATGTATTTGATACATAATAGAGGAGGAGGAAAAATGGAGAAGGAAGAAGTAGTGCCCAAGCAGGGAAGGATCTCCTGAGGCCAGCAGAGCCCTGCAAAGAGTGCTGCCACTGTGCTGGTGATGAGCCAGTATCCATCCACTACGAGAGGGGCATGGCAACAGGTGCTGATCCTGGAGGATAGTCTGTCTTACAGGTTACCTGCTTTCTAGTTGCCACAAGATCATCCAGCCTTGTCTCCTTGTCTCCTCTGTTTTGTTTCCTTGGGACAGTACCCACGAACTCCCCCAGCCTGGCTCACTTTTTCTCTCTTTACGTCTCTGTCATGTTTCATAGTTTTTATTGACAGAGAGAGAGAGAGAAGTGCTTGTAGCAGACAGAGTGATAGGAAAATGACTCCTGTTTGTCCAAGGGAATTGATGACAGGCTTCTGCTTATCCGCAGTGGAAAGCAGCTACTCTGAGGGGGAAGGAATACCTGCTTATGCAGAGACAGGGAAGTAGTTAATGTTGCTGGGAGATGCCAATAGACTATTTAAAAGCCAACTCCAGCTGCCAACACTGAACCATCCAGACTTGGATGATGAAATAGATACGATCTGTGATGACATCAATCTGGAATAATTGCAAATAGTACATGGATTCAAAATTATGTTTGCAAACTAGAGGAATGGCCCTATATAAAGAAGGAACAAGCATGAAGTGCTGCGTTTTATAAGGAACAATGAATCCATTATTTAAAATGATAAAGATGTGGCTAAGCAGTTTGACACTAAAAGAAGGTCTTGCTGGACCAGAATCTAAAGCAAGTGAAAAAGTCACAGGTGCAGTATAAGTGAAAAAAGGAGCATCTTACCTTGGGGTACATAAATAGAAGTGTCATTCACAAGAACAGGGTTTGCTTTGTCATTAGTCAAGCCTGAGCAGGAATGCCGTGTCCAGTGTTTCTTCACTGACTTTCAGGGAGCTGGAAAGAAACAGGAGGTGTAAGGAATGGAAGGAAGTGTTTCTAATTAAAATAATTACAAAACAGGGCATATGTGGTGACGTTGAAATAAATGGATTTGGCAGTGAAAAATGGGATGGGGAGAAGAAATAAAGTTCCCAATATCTAGGATGCTGGCAGTGAGAGAATGACGATCAGTTGCTCTTTAGAACCAATTGAATTAAGACCTGAAGAAATTAAAGAAATTAAGGAATTGATTTCAAATTTGTTTTCATCTAGCTACAATTTCTGTAGCATCTCCTTTGTTTCAGGTTTACCAGAAGAGATTAGATAAGTATCTCTTCCAGTGGTGTTGCTCTTGCCTTTGGAGTGGCTGGGCTATCTGATGCTTTGAGATCTTCTCCAGCACTCTATTTCTGTGGATCTCTGCTCTGATTTAATTGTTATTTCTGTCAGCACTCACAAGAGTTTTGGTGCGGTTCCAGATGTTCCTGCTGGTATCATGCTGATGCCACAGAAGATGAGAAGTTTCCCATAGGTCATTTGCAATAAATGCCAGTGCCATAAGTATATGCCTTGCCATCTGAGATGTCATTAGTCACCAATATTGTGTATAAGTCTTCATTGTGTTCTCAGTACCTTTGCACCAGGTGTCACATGTGTATTTCAAATACACATGCCCTTTCAAAGATACATAGCAGTCATGGAGAAAGGTTACTAAACTACAAGGGCAGGACTTCTGTGCATGTAACCATGATCTATTTTTACTTCTGCTGAAAGACTTTTATAATTCCCAGGTAATAAAGAGGTACACTGATTTAAGTTAACAGGAGTGGAAAATTCACTGAAACTTTATGGATTTATACCTACTTTATACCTAGCAATTTTTTTCCATTCCCTTGAAGACAGGAAAAAAAGAAAGAGATAAAGGAAAGAGGGATATTTATATGAAGATCTCTGTTAGAGCACTGAATTCTTATTCAGATAATTTAATGTCTGTAGTGATACAGAAAGCTTAAGCATTTTGATAAAGGCATGGCAAGAAATACCATTCTTGGCAGAAGACAACATACAAGCATAGAAACTTCCATGACACGTCTGACACAAAGGTCCACAGATCCAAATTGTCCCGACTCTGCTGCTGGCTGGTGGTGGATGCTTGGGAGGAAAACCATGAACACGTGGTACTACTTCTCTAGGATAGTTTTATAATCTCCAATGATTTGTAACTTGAGGAGAGTATCTTTCATTTAGGTGTCACCAGAGCATTGGGATGATTTAGTAACAATTCACTTTTCCCCACAGTTTTCATTTTAATAAAGATATGATTATATAAAGAATTTAAACTTGGGTAATATCAAGTGCAATCCATCAATACTGAAGGATAATAAAAACTTTCAGTGGAAGAGGTAGATAGTATTTAGCTGCCATTAGGGGTTTTAGCTTATCCAGGACAAACTTTCTTTTTTTCTCCCCTGTGACAGAGAGTCATAAAAAGTAGCTGGAAGAAGAATCATTTCAAAGCGACAGTTTATTTAATATTTGTAATTGAATGTCACAGTTCCTCATAGCTACAGATATTGCAAGGAAAAAAAACCAAGTCTGGGCATGTCTAATTCATTATTCACTATTACGGATTTGAACCGATAATTTTGGCGAAATAATTTGTTCTCTCAGCAGTTAGGAGCTGGTTACAGGTCGCTGTGATAATGTAATCTGCAGTATGAATGTAATATTGCATGCAGCAGAGAGGGAAGGTAAAACAGCTGCACTGGGAGGTCTGCACTTACACTGGGTAATTGGCAGTTCAGTAGCATTTAATGACTTTTTTCTTTATACTAATATGAATGTTGAATTTTCATTAGTTCATGGGTATGTCTCCGTGGCACAATACAGCACTCTGCAGAGCTGCCAGAGGTACCACTGGTGCAGCTAGTAGAGTTTCTGGATGCTGTGAAGTTATGTCAACACAGAGCTCTGTACAGGATGGTTTGTACTAGTGGGAGTTGAATACAACTAGAGGTCATTGGAATACAACTTGTCTCACAAGCATTAAATAGGTTATCTAGTCTACGACCAGCATCCAGCCAGAGCTGATCATCAGGGTGCCCTTTAACAGAGAGAAACACTTCTTTGAGAGAGTATTTTTTGTTGTAAAACATATGTTTAAGATAGCAAGGATGACTGTCCCTCCTGAAATGCCTGTCTGGAGGTTCTAACAGGGTAATGGGGTGGAGAAGACAATGAAAGGAGTTGACCGACTTAGGATAGATGCTCAGCTTTCAGTTAATGTTGGAATGAATTCCACCTGTTGCTCCTTCTTAACCTGCCTTTTTGAAGAGAATTAGAAGACAGCCCTGAACTGATACACAGCTAAGCTTTTGTTGACTAAGTAGTATTAGCCAGCAGGGTAATGCACTGCATGTAAATTCTGTGTATGATATGAACTGCAGAGGGTTTTTTGTGTAGATTTTGTGTGAGTCTCGAATAAAAATACATGTAGGACAGAGAAGATAGCCTTTAAAAGCTAGCTCAAATCCATGTGATACCTTGTTCTTTCAACTGAGATACAAGATAGACCCACTGTCTTACTCTGCTGGCCTGTTAACCCTAAAGTTACTGGAAAGGAAAAGCTTCATTCCCATAACTACATCCTGTTCACATGAGGGATATTTTAGGGTTTCCCATTCTGGTTGTTACTTACCCAGCACAGCTTTATCATGTGAGCTCATTGCTTAGCTGCAATGTCAAATGTTGAGCTGTAATCCAATTCAGGTGCACCTGAGCTTGTCTGGGCAGGGCCCTTCATGCTTTTGGACTGGGCTGAAGCACAATCAGAAAGCTGAGGGCTTTGTCTTCAGGAGCTGTGCTTGGCTGTGCAGGGAATCTGAGCCCCTGTCACATTTTTCTGTGGGAAAATAAGTCAGGAAGAGTAAGAAATTGAATCTTCCAGATTCAGAAGGCTAAAATGTAAACTAATTTTCCGACTTAATCAAATTTTATATTGTAAGCAGATGACCATTTTTCTTGGTGTTTTCTGATTACTATTGTTCCTGGTGGTTTCTATGCTACTGTGCATTTTACAATGCACTGAAAATTTGAAGTTAAAAATAAGACATGAATACAAAATTGCCTTTAAATTCTCAATATTACTGGGTAATGCAGTAAGTCTTGTTAGTTGTCAAAGATACAAAAGAATAATTTAGGCCTTTTTTTCATAATACAACACATTGACATGTCTGTTTTTCTCTGCATCATCAGTGATTTGCTTTAGCTTCTGACCTCCTGGGCTATTCAGATAGGAATCCTAAGCTATTCACTTGAACTTTCCAATCATGTACAATTGGTTTCTATTTGGGTTACAGAAATATCTCCCAAACTAACTGGAAGTTTACATAGGAAGATGTCTTCAGGACTTGCAGAACAATATATATGACCCTTGAGCCATAAACTATGGTCTTCTAAATTTAAGAGTTGTGGTACTCCTGATGATCTCTAGAATGTCCAGACTTAATGTGCTTGAGCACAGCACCTGTGCTCAGACATACACTTGTATGTCAGTCATTAGCATGGATTTGTCCCAGCAGTTTCCCAGGTACTCTCTGGAGGTTAGCACATGCCAGCTAGCACACTAGGCAGCTTGGATGCAGCTACTTGTGCAGTGAAATAACTTATTCTAGATGGAAACAAATTGTGCTGTGCAACAACACTTGTCCTTCAGACAAGAAAACTCCTTGGCTCAGATGTATCCAGAAAGTGCAGTTCATTGCATCCATGTGAGATCACGAAGCCATCCTTTCTAGTGGGAGAGCTGTGACTCTCCAGAGGGTGATACAGCTGATCTGACTGTCAGATCTGGATTAGAAGATAGCTCGTGTAGAGCTCAGTGAGCTTGTAGATAGTTCATTGTGCCTCGTTTCTTTCCATTCTCTGTGCAGTGAGTGTGGCTCGAGCCAAATGCCCATCTGTTACTGTTCTGGAAGTAAGTGAATGCCACCTCCATGACCTCTTGACTCTACCCAGCTGTCAGAGCTCTTTTTTTTTTCTCTTTGAGAAAACAGGTGGACAGATATTCCCTTCATGCTGGGAAACTGCTGTTGCAGACTTCTTTATGAGGGGTGAACTCAGTCTCTTGGTCTTGCTTGGCTTCATGCCCCTTGACAGCAACTGCACACAGTTCAAATGCTGTGTGTTGACCTGCGTGACTGAGCAAAAAGCTGTGGCAGGTGAGTGACAGCCACTGATGAAGAGAAAAAAGAGCTTGAGGTGGAACACAAGACAGAAATTCAGAGGAGATGTTGTTCACTTCAGTGTAGGTAGGTAAGTGTCTATAGGGGAAGGATTTCCAGAGTACTTTGAGAAAACAAACTAAAGTACCAGAGTCTCATAAGCAGCCTTTGTTAGACACCTAGAATGTAGGTACAAATTAATTGCATAGAGAGGTGGACTGGACTTCACCTGTGCCTGTGTGACAGAGAAAGCTGGTTGTCCTTGGGCAGTAAGGGCTTATGGAATGTGTTAGTTAGCAGTACCTCTGTGTGCTTGTGTGATGAACGAGAGGTGATTAAGAGAAATCAATTTTAAGGAGGAAATATCTCATTTTCTTTTAATCAAAAATGGTATCTCTTTTGGCATTTCTTCCTTTTTTTTTTTTTTTTCACCCCGAACAATGGTTGAGA
>VZTN01034034.1:0-16255 GCA_013400515.1 Erpornis zantholeuca | reverse complement strand
CAGAGTATATGTTTAGTATTCTACTCATGTTTAATCCACTAGTAGAGAGATAGCTATAGAGTGTCTTGGAGAAATTTATCTACTGATCTGCAGGCCTAATAAATTTAGCTCTTTTTTTGGTACCAGAAGTACTGTCTGTACTGCATTTAACCTTATTAAGCATCCTCACTAAGCCATATGTGTTGAACTTTTAAATGGAGGTGAATTCTCAGCAGGAATTCAGAGCTGGTAAAATATTCCCACACTTTTCTGTGACAAAAGGCTCCGGTGATGTTTGCAGTTTAGCTTTTCCCAAATAATTTTTTTCTAGACAAAGTGCATGGCTCCAGACTCAACAAGCCTCAGACCTATAGCTGATGCTGCAGGGGCAGGTTATCTCTGTTGGGTGCCAAGGCCACTTGCATGATGCCATCACCTTATGGTTTTCATCCTTGGCACCACTAGAGTCTTTTCGTGATGCACACTTTGCTTTTTAGCACTCCAAAGAAATATCCTGTATTCAGTATGTATAAGAGATGAGGGAAAAAATGTCAATAAAGTTAACATGGATAAAAATTTGTTTGATATCTACTGATCAAATGAGGTAATTTTTCTTTTGAATGCCGTCTAGAATTACTGTGGAGGCTTAATGTTAACAGAAGTGGGAAATTGTCTATTTTGGAATGAAATCAGTGGGAAATGAAGCTGACTGACATTGCCATTCATAGCAGCAATCTTTAAGATTGCCATTAGAAAATGCCTTCTCCACACTGAGCTACCTGTGTGCTCTGCAGGAGAACCTCACAGGGTCCAGACAGTCTGTTTCTGCCCAAATGTGTCTTGGCTCTAGTGAAGAGTCTGGCAAGTGAGATGTGGGTGAGGAATAGGTAGTTTATAAATCCAAGGTACAACACAGTCAGTAAGGGGATGGATTACCAGAATGTCATGTTAATTGTGTGTTTGAAATAACTGTGGGAATCACTTTTCATTGATAGGTCTCAAAATTCCATCTAGAGGAGGTTAAATAGTCTTGTGCTGGGGGACTACAGACAAGAGAAGAAGTGTGTCCTACATCCTTCGGCTGACCAGTGTCAGAGCCTTTCTTCTTGAGCTCTGGTGCAGTTTTTGGTGACAGAGGGTGGTACTGTTCAGCCCAGTAGGTGCAGATCTGTGGAACGCAGCTGGGTGGCCAATGTCCATACCAAATGCTGAGAGTTTGCTTTGTAGAAGTAGTTCTGGTTTGGTTTATTGGGCATAATTCATACTTAGAGCTCTAGGTGTGCTTATGGAGAGCACCTCTGGCTTGGGCCCATCCAAGTTACACAGAAAAATTGTAGATCCCCCATCCCTGAAAATGTTGAAGGTCACATTGGTCACGAGGCTTTGAGCAACCTGGGATAGTGGAAGGTGTCCTTGCCCATGGCCACGGGGTGGAACTAGGTGGTCTTAAATGTCCCTTCCAACCCAGGACATTCTATTATTCTATGATTCTGTGACATACTCCAGAACAAGTTTGCAGCATGCACCAAGGTGTAGAAAGGGAGACAAGTTGGCAGATGCACTTCAAAAACATATTCCCAATTAGAACCACACTACTAATATAGATAAATCAAAGTCATACCAACTCCTGTTTTTAGAATGAATTGTCATTTCATTTTGGGACACTGAAGCACATCTCCATCTGATGTGTTATTTATTCATGACTTAATTAGCAACTAGTTGTGAAATGACACCTTCCTCTTTATTCTCATTTTTCGACTGTTTGTGAATGGCCGTGGTAAACAGGTGTAAGAATTACTGTATCAGCTCATATCAAATGTTTCTTAGCCCAGTATCATATTTCTGACTGGGGCTAGTGTCAGATGCTTAATGAATAGCACAAAAAAAGTGGTATTTCCCTGGAAAAATCTCCCAGCCTCCATGATTTTCGCTTCAGGAATATCTGTGGTTGCAATTGGTTTCTTAATGCTTAATCTAAAGGATATTAAAATAAGTTATTCTGCTTATGTGCACCTACATACCTATAGGTATGTAAAGGACACACCTATATATAGGTTTTGTCCACATTTTTTCTTGTACATCATACTTTTCTACAGCATACTGTTGTAATGCACGTCATCCTTGTTGTTAGCTGCACTCATTAAATCCCCAGAGTTGCCCAGTGTTAGCCACTGACATTGCCATGAAATCTGTCTCTGTGCACACGTGCAGATTTTGGAAGTTGCTTACTTTCACCAGCTGTTTCCTCTGATTGTCAGAAAACTTCCAGGTGCAAGCAGTATAAAGCAATGTATGTCTGTCTGTGGCTGTAAAGGGGAAAAGCTGTAAACTCTCCATTAAAATTCTGGTCTTTCTAGTCCATAATTTTTAAAGCAGCAGCTCTTTTGCTTTAAATTGCACTAGTCCTCAAAAATCTTTCTGAAGTAATATTTGAATTATGCTACTGGGAATTCAAGAACAGAAAATCCAAATGTCTTTGAATATTCAGTCATGGATTAATAGAGACTACTTTTCCTCAAGTTCCTTTTGCTTACAATATTGACTTCCATGGTTTAAGGTAGTGTGTAATCCCTGAGATGAGAGTTTTTGATGACTTTAATGAACTTTAAAAAAGGAAACTGTAATGCATTTTGAACTAAGTTAAAATCTTTATTTTTTAATGCAGAATAGGAATTGAGAGGAGATGAGGTATTCTTTCCAGAACTCGTGACTCCTCCCTTTCTAAAAAGATAAAGCTTCAGAACTAAGTCATTGTGAAATCTGGGACAGAAAAATCCAGCAGAGCTCAGGTTTAAGTATTGCATCTCTGGGAATGGACAATGTAATTTGTATTTGCTTCACAAAAAAAGTGGAAAACAGGATTATTTTCCTGTATTCAGGGCATGCCTGAGGTATGGCACCTGAAGACAAACACCCTTATTCAGGAGTTGGTGATGAGTCCCCAGATGTCACACATTACACATAATTTGTGGTTCCCACTACACACACAGACCTTTCACTGACATAGTCTAAATTTTTCAGTATGTACTTTCTCAGGTTCTTCACTTCAGCATCTTCTTTGCTGTTATCTACCCTGGACCCGGTGTAGAATTTTCCAGATAAGTCAACTGCTGTAGCCTCAGGTGTGCTGAAGAGCAGGAGATGAGCAGAAAGTCGGCAAAGGGAGAAGCTAATCCTTGCTGCAGACTCTCAACATTTTCCTCCAGTGGTTTAGTTCAAATAGTTTATTTCTGTTCAAAGACTTTTTTGGCCGAATGACCAGATGGTGCAAGAGAAGTCACAAGTACCTATATATTCTTCACCCCTCCTTAAAGACAGCTATGAGTTGTTAGACTCCATTGTGGATTCCTGCTGTGATCAGATAGGCAGACAGACTCAAGGTATCTTTTGAGGAATTAAAACTCTCAGTTTGGTAGGGTATGAAGAAACCCTGTAGAAGCCTTCTGAAAGAAGTCTGGAGTGTAGGGGAGGAGCACACCAAGTAGTAGACTTAGTATTATTATCATAACACTGATTATTTTCCTATGTACTACTAATTTAATATGAAACTGAATACTGAATAATATAATACTGAAACACTTACAGAGATGTTGCAACAAAACATTGATTTTCTTCAATGACTTTTTTTCTAAATTACATTTTCTCGAAATCGATATATTTTGGCAGACAAATTTTGATGCCACGTTTTATCATCGTGGAAAAAACTACAGTGGAATCTACTCATTATGGTGCTAAGCACTCCTAGCAAAGTAATAGTGTGTGTGTTTAACAAAACCACCATCTCTGTACCTCCTGAATCATTTTAACACAAATGGGAAAATAAAGATTTAAAATGGCTTTTATTTGCTTAGTACCATGGAGGAGCAATGGCACAGGTAATTCCAGGGATGCAGAAATGTGTTAAAGCCCAAACTTTAAAGTTCTTTTGTCACTGTTATTTTAGGCAGCGCGGGTAACACCAGTATTTTAGCATGTGATGACCATTCCTGTGTTTTGTAACTATTTTCCATGTTATGTTCTAGGAAGTCTCTATTTGAAATTAGTTCGTTGCATAGATGTGATTGGTCATTTATTTGTTTATTTATTTGATGATTTATTTTTAGTTTATAGTTGCAATCAATTCTGACTGACCAATCTCAAAAGATAGCATGTGAATACAGCCTATTGGGCAGATCTTGGTGAGCCATTGTAGAGTTACATCCACCCAGCAAAGGTCTACTGCTCGTTGAGTATCCTTTCCACTGTGAAGTTAGCCCAATGGCTGCATGAGGAGTGTGGCTGTCACTGGGGACAGGGCACATGTGAAGAGTTGTTAAGCCATTTTATCTGATGAAGCCTAGGATGAAAAGTGTAGCATTAGGACTTGCGGTAGCAGCCTGCAGTGTGTGTACAGATAGAACAGCATATCCTTAAATACTCTGTAAGCAGGTTGAACTGAGGCAGAGCCTGACTGAGTGTGTTGCTCTACACCAGGATTGTTAAAGTCATTAACTGATGCATGCATTGATTAGATTTTTAATTCCTAGTTAAGACCATAGGTATCACAAAAAACACAGAAAGCCCTCAGCTCTCAGCATAGACTTAGTGCTGGGGCCATACTGGGATAATTAGCTGCTCCTTAAGATCCTGCTGCTCTGCTTACAGTCCAAGCTCAGGAAAGTAGGTCCAGGTGTGTGCAGCAATGTGGGATTTTAAAAGCCATGTCATTGAATTAGAGTGATTGCAACTGGAGGAGAAAGAGCACATTACAAATTGCTTTAAAATAGAGACTGAGTCTCCTTGAATCTTATGCTTGATGGATAATTTGCCCATTTGTTTTCACAATAGAGTTATTTAATGTTTTTTTACACTTTAACCACTGCAGAAAGTACAAATTCTGTATCCTCAGTAACATGTGTAGCTACATATCTATTAGTGAATTATAATGAAGAGGATAGGCAATACCACAGATGAAATTGAAAGACCTTTCTAGAAGTTGCAGTATTTGCAGTGGTGTCTTCCAGTGAGACTGCTAGTTTCAAAGCAGGAAGCTGTTCTCTTGAGAGAACCTTCTGAATTGATGCAGAAAGTTTTATTCCTGCTTTTGGTGCTGACACATGACATGCATCTCAGATGGTGGCCTGTGACCACTGTCATGCACCTAGTACAGATGATAAAACTTTTTTCTTCAGTGATTGAGATCATCCCATGACTCAAGACATGTGCCAGTATCTGAAATATCTCACTTCTGAAATTAGTGCAGAAAACTGATGTTTTGTATCAATTGAGAATTTCTTTAAAGGTGATTTATATGATCTCTTGTATGAAAATAAGATGGTATTCAGCTATGCTATATTTCACTAGTTTAGTTTAGATTTGGTGCCCTGGAATAAAGTTGTGGATGTAATTGATCACCCTCTATAAAATGCCCAGGTTTTGCTCAGGTTATTTTTGGGGAGAAAATGTTGCATTTTCTTCCTTTTCATGCAAAATAATTTAATATGAGGGTGGCATTGCTTAACCTTTATTAGTTATATCTATGCATAAAGCAATCTCTTTAAATTAATTGGAATGATGATTGCAAAACACGTCTTAGGACCAATATTCCAGAAGCGTACTGATTTTGGAAACATTTCACAGAGGAATATAATAAAATAGGCAGGCAAAGATCCCAGCTTCAAAAATATCTCTGTACTGGGTACTAAGAACACATTAAAAAAACTATTTCTTATAATTTTGGGTATATCTTACTGACTGCTACTACTGTGTACATGTAAGGATACTAATAAATGTAAAAAATATTCACTAAATAGTGCATAGACAAACATGTAATTATTTATAACCTGTTGATTGCTTAATAGAACATTACTCATCTGAATTTTGTTTTATTTTTCTTGAAGATATCTCATAATATTCAAACTGAACACCAGTAAACTTTGGACATTTTACATAAATGTGTCCTGGCCAGTTGTCGTTTAATTTTTCAAAATGACATTTTTCTTTTTGTGCAGATTATATTTTGGCTTTAACAGTTCATACGCATTTTTGTGGTGTCTGAACTGCTTCTCCTCATAAGGTACTGCCTCCAAGGTACAGTCCTGTGTCGCACTCAGTCTTCTGCAAATCCAGTTAATGTCTTAGAAAGGTAAAATCATGGATAATCCTGTAATCTCAAAGAGGAGAAAGTAGGATGAACCGACACTAAATGTTGTATTGTTTCACTCAATACTGTGTTTTGTTCCTGTGCATTAAAGAACAGGGCTTTAATGAGTATCCTTCTTTCAGTCCTATATTGCTAGCAAAAATAACTCCTGTTTCTATTACCACCTTGAGCATATTTTTTTCCTAGTGCTTACTTGGATAAAATTAGAGGATAAAAAAATTGGTTGTTTTGAAATTTATTTTCTTTTGCTAGAGTTGCTGAGTATTTTTTAATACCAAATTGGATGAGTGCAAGCAAAATGTAGAGAAACAGTACCAAAAAAGGCTTATTTTTTTTCTTTCTGCAATTTTACTATTATATTTAAAGGTTTCAAAACCAGGCGTTGACCTATACTTATTAACATGTTACTGTTAAAACACTAAGATACACTTTTTCATTGGTTTTACTGCAGGGACTGATAAAAGCAGTAGCAATTCTAACATTCTCCCTTCTGGCAGTTATTTTAAATGGTCTTTTATACTTGGAGAGTTCGTCATAAATTTCTAATGCTAGTGCCAATGAAGTTTGTTGCAAGTTGTTGTACTGCAGTGACACAGAGTGCATTTCATAATGCAGCAGAGCAGCCACTGGAGGAAAAGCCCTCTGAATAAGCTGTAAGTGACTTCCAAACTCCCAGAGCAACCCAAAGAGTCTCTGGAGGCTCTGGGCAGGTTTTCTGCTGTGTTAATTAAAACCAATTTCTTTAATGTAGAGAACCTGCCTTAATTATAATCATAAATTTCTAATCCCTTTATTGTCATCTGTTAGAAGCGTGGATGATTTCTGACAAGAATTTTTCATTTTGGCCTAAATGTTTTTATCATGTTTTTGAATGGAAATATGAGCAAATGCAGCTTCACCTTTTGGGAATAGAAGTGGTTTTAAAAGATAAAGATGTCTTGCTATTTTTTTTATTACTTTCTATATCACAAAGAAACAGAGAAATGAAGAGTCAGGGATAAAAAATAAATTATTCTTCCCACAGTCCTAAATTTACTGCTCCGCCAGAAATCAGATAGAACTTGAAATACTTATTGTTCCCTCAGAGCCACTAGATTTCATCAAATGGAGAATATTTAACTCCCATGCATTTGAGAAATCTCAGAAGGAGCCGGTTGCTCCAGTGTGTGAGTGACACAGGAGAGGTGGAGCAGTGAGGGGCTGCTCCCTTCTGGGAGCCTTCCCTGAGGAATCGCCGTTGGAAGACCAGCGCGGCTCACCCCAGGTGATGGAATGTTGCAGCAGCTGGGGTCTTTTAATTCTTTTTCCCTCTTGCTGACAGCACAAACCTCTGAACCCACTTCAAAGAGAGATTGCCAACTGCAAAGGGAAGGAAAAAATAAACATCATGTATGCTCTGGGTCAGGTTTGTCAGTGTTCTTTGCTCTGCTGAAACATGCTCAGCCTCTGAAGGAGTGCAGCCCCAAGGCCCACAGTTTGTAATCTGGCTGCGGGAATTTCCTTTCGGTTCATCTGTTCAGAACCACCTTGGAAGTGACAGCGCTCTGGCCATTCCAGTCAGGCTTTCTCTGCAGTCCTTTCAACTCGGTTTATAGTGGCACTGTGGCAGAGTAATGCAGAAAGGATGGAGAACAAGGGGGAAGCCTTGCCAGGGTTGTTCAAACTGGCAATGATGTTTTAAGGCCTGGCTTCAGCATCACTGTGAGTGTCAGAGTGTGAGTTACAGGCAGTCCTGATGTGAAAGGTTTTGCTAAATAAAAGTGAATAAATGTGCTTTCCTGGCTTGGTGTTGTAACTGGTGAAAAAATGCTTTTTAAATGTTTTTTTGTGGAAAATTTTAAAGGATAAGAGTTTCAAGATTTATGGTCCATTTTAAAACGCAATTTGATAAATGACCTGATACTTCAAGACTAAATTACTTTACTCATAAAGCCTTGTTTTTCACTTACATCGTTTTCATGCTTGGCTAGTTCAAGTACAACATCATGTACAGTATTAACTGGCACTTTGTTTTATGCCACATAATCTTTTTTACATTTTAAATTTTAAAACCACAATGCACATTCTGTAGGAAGATCAGGAAAGAAATTCCAAATAATTGTTAACAATTAGTTATAAATTGTTTACATCTCAATGAAGGAATGGCAGATTGGCTTAAGATTTAGGTGGCATCAGATCAAACACAAGAATAGTTTCTCTAACCACCTGATGCACTCTAAATTAACACCCTAATCCTGAGATAATCTCTGTTTATAGTGCACATATATTGAAAAGATTAAGAGCAATCCAGAGTCATTAGAGGAAACATAACATACACATACCATGAATAATCTGTATGGTGTTTGTTTAGAACAACTGTGAGGAAGAGGTGGTCAGTGGGATTTGTTGAGCCCTGGAGGAGATTTACAGTTAACTAGTGGAAATCTCCATTTATAAACTGCATACCTACATGCTTAGGAAGAAGCAATTTCAAATCATTAAGTGACAAGATGACTCACTCATAAAATTTGAATAATATAGTTTCGGGTGTACGTACCTCATTTGTAAAACAAATTTCTTCAATACCATTGTGATCCTTAGCAAAGACAAATGATTGAGAGTGTAGAAGTATTGGGCCTCTAATATTTGCCTTTGAAGAACTGATTGAACACTTTCTGTCTTCAGTACCTTTCTGAATTGAGGTCTGAGTCATATTCATGACATGATCTTAACCTCCAAGAATGAGTGTGGAACTGGAGCAATGTGAAATCTATATTCCCTGTTAAGTGAGAGAGCCACCACTGGAGGGGAGGGATGGGCTGGGATCATCTGGCAGAAGAAAGGCAGAGGGCTGAGCAGGAAGGTGCCAGTGCTCTGTTTTATGGCCAGATGTCAGATATGACATCTAATTGTGTCTGTCCCATCTTGAAACTGATTATGAAGCTAAATTCTATTAGCCCTTCTGAGATATAAAATCAATTTGTAACGCATTTTGTTGTTTTCTGGGTTTCGATCAGTGAGAATTCTCTTTTTAAAGTTTTTTTTAATGCAGCTGTAAGGGCTAGAAACCTCTAAAACACATGGAATTATATGTCTCCAAAACTAGAGTTGGTTTCCTGTACCTTTCTTTTTTTTTTATGTGGAGCTCCTTTGTGAAGGGATGTACCTCTGAACAGAGCCTTTCTAATCCAGAAGACTATATGCCCCTAAGCATATAGATGGGGTAAGAAATCAGAGGGAGGTAGTCAGGGTCTAGAAGCAAAATTGAAGGGGGGGTCTTGGAACAATTCGTCCCGCATCAAAAAAGAAATAAAGGAAAAAAAGAACAGGAATTTTGTAGGATTTGTTTTTCTTTGAATTTTTAGTGAAGCAGACACAATTTTTCATTCTTTTCTCACGATGTTGGTCCTTCAAAAAGTCTTTATGCAGGTACACAGTCCTTCTTGATGTGAATTCAGAGTACCGTGAGTAAATCATAAGTAATTGAAAGAAGCATGTAACGTTATAGGCTAATGTTAAATAAATAGTAGCTAAGTTTCTTCAGTCTTCCATTAGCCTTCTGTAAGTAATGGAAAGTTCTTTTTTCACTTCTGATTGGGGGTGGAAAGATTTGATTATAGAAGTGGATTGTCTTTAATTTTGTAGCTGTTTTACTTGCCAGCTATGTGCCCAGATGTATTTCTAGCTGTATATCTACGATAAGTGTTTCTGAAAATGTTGGAGAAGGAAAGAGTCCAAATTATCTGAAAGACACCATGATTCATTATTCCTCCTCCAAGTGAGATTTCTCTGGCTTGACAGCTCTGAACCTCAGCCATTTTATTTAAATTTTCAGACACTTCATAGAGAACATCAAAAAGACAGGTTTCATTGAAATCCCTTGATCCATATAGTACTGAGAAAACACAATAAATAATTCTTCCACCATCTTAGTATTTTTATAGGGAGTTGTAATGTTTGCATATATCAAGAGCATAGACAGCATAATTTATTGTTATTACCTGTCTATAACATGGCATACTTTGGTTTTGTTATAATTGAGGATTTCATTAGGATATGTGCAATAGGCTCCCTTTTTTTTTCAGACAGTGAAACCAGATTAAGAATTGATAAATGCCTAGGTTATGCATAGTTAAGAGTCAGCTTTTAGCTTCAATGTTTGTCCACTTAGTGAACTGCTAGTCATTTAATTAACTAAATATGCATTTATTGAACAGATTTGAAATGATACAGTATGCAGTGAAAGTGGGTTGTAGTTCTACTATATTTGTTTATCACCAAAATCTCTCAATTTATGTTATTTGGATAAGAGCTGAGGCATAATTAAATTGAATCAGGTTTTCAAGGCATGTATAGGAAAAAATTTACTCTCTAATGAAAATCTTAAAAGGAGGAAGAACTAATTTGGCCTGGGTTGTTTACAGCTTTGAGCTTGCATATAATTTTAACAGAACTATTTCAAACCATTTATTTGATGTCCATCCCCATTTCTTTGAAAAATAAGGGAGTGAATGAAAAAAGCTGCTAGAAATTTGGAAAATATTGTGCTTTGTGTTTGCAGCACATTTCAGTCGATACGAAAATCTACTGCCAAATCTCTTCACAGCCTGATAGGTCCTGGTGTATTTAATTAAATTATTTGGTTGTATTTGGGACAAATTGTTTGATTTTGAGAATATTGAAAAATCTATCTTAAACTTTGGGAGGCTCTACACATTCAGTTGATCAAACTGCTGAAATTTCTCTCAGTGGCTGGAGTACAGGATTGAGGCTGCTTTTGTAGTTTAGGGAAGGGAATTTGAACATAGACCTCAACTACAGGTGCTCCACTTCTAAAGTCAAACGTGCTGCTGCATGCTTCCAAGGGCTGGATCACAAATCCCACTTCGGGTTTTTCACATGCCAAGATGAAAAAACCCACTCCAGCAAATATCAGCCTGAATTATTTTTGCTTATGACTATGCAACACTGATGTTCTGTAACACCAGTATCTTGAAGAGAAGCTGCTGGTAAACAAAAACATGTAAGTCAGCATTTAAAACAGAAATATACTGGAAATACAAAATGAATAGTTTACTGTGGTGATAGTGAATATTTTAGGTAAAGGAAGAAAAATAATATTGATGTGTACGGAGTCCAAGAACAGTTAGTACAGCTAAAAATACTATTTTATTGCTATGAATTCCCTAATGATAATAATACCTGTCACATGTTATTACTTCAAAAACTTGTAGTTGGACTAAATGTAGCAGATATTACACCTGGATCTTAAGTACAAAACTGCTTCTTCTGCCCTCCATTATCCTACTGAGATATATAGTAGGTTCTTATTGAATGGCTGCAGGGAAATCACGCTTTGACTTACTCTGCTTATGCCAGGCTGCAAGTTTGATTAGTTAAGATGAAAATATCTTCTTTCCCTACCTTGCCTTTGTAATAGATTATGTAAAATAGAGTGTCTTCAGTTGTACAGATGATTCAATAATGTTTGTACTCCTTTTAGTAGTGTTGGGATATGGTGCCACCCTTTGTGTCCTTATAAAATGTAATTAGGTATTGAATGTTTGCCTTCAAAAATGTTCTGCCTGAGCTGCTTTTTTCCAAGCAGTGCAGCAGTAGACCATGGAGTGGAGCATACTCAGGTCTCCTGATGCATCACATCCCACAATATTTTCTTCATGAAGTAATGTTTTAATGTTTATTTAACAGGTCTTATTTACTTTGCTGCAAACTGCAGCTGAGAGGCATGAAACCACCTATCTATGTGCTTAAAAATGTATTTAAGTGCCTAGCTCTGTTCAGTTTAGGAAGATGTTAGCTGAAGTTATATACTTGCTGAAATAGGGCAAGTTTATCACTTACTGCGATAAAACTCAGAAGTTCTTTGTTTTCCATACTGTGTGCAAACCACTATCCTCCACTACTAGAAATCTCAGCTTTGAACTTTATTTATAAAAAGGTCCAGTAATTTCCTCCATAGCTGAAATATGGCTACCTAGCACCATAGAATGTTTCTTGTTTTGCACTTGTAATAGCTTTTGCCTTAGAGGACACCCCAAATGAACAGTGCAGTAGCAGTATAGATATGGATGATAAGTTTCAAGGGAAATCCCTCTTTCTGCTGCAATGAACAAAATCTGGGTTTAAAAAATGATCCTAGGACCCCTTGTCCATTTTCTTCATCTTTGTCTTCTTTGCCACCTCTGCCTTCTTGTATCATCCACATTCTTTCACTGGAATATTTCTCTGACATTACTGGAATGCAGTTTTTCTGCTTTTTTTTTGGTTTGTTTGTTTCTTCAGTTCCCTCCCTATTGGTAAAATACCACAGTGCTTTTCTGCTGGAAGTTTTCAGACTTCACTATTCTGAACCAAGTCCATGATAGGACAGCGTTAATCTCCCTTTTTTGGAAATGCCCCTGCCACATCTGCAGTCCTCAAGCTCAGTACAGGGAACTTCGTCGAGTCATCCAAACCAAAGCTGGCTGGATCAAGTTATATTCCTCTGCAAAGTTGTGTCTCGGTGGGACTGGTACTTTCAAGGGTGTATAAAAGCACACAGTGGCTGTGCCTGTTGGAGCAGCAGTGTATCCTCACACAGATGATGTCTTTGGAGGACTTGGTTAGTACTGCTGTGCCATGGTGCCGTCCTACTGCTGTGCCATGGGCATGAGACCACAAGTGGGACCCCGTGTTTACCTCTCTGTTTCCATTTCTACAGTGTAATTGCTGGATTTACTCAATCCTCTGTGTCACCTGCCACACAGAAAAACTGTCTAAGCAATTTCTATCTTGCAGTCCATCAGACAACTTTGGGAAGCAGACCTAATCCAACATCACTGATAGTTTCAATATGTAGGAATGCAGTACTTTGTGTAAAGACACTGATTTTAGTGTCTAATCAAGCAGATAGTGATTTGCTGGGTCTCATCTGTCAGCATTCAGTCTTTGTCCACCTGGATGTTAAAAGACACAGCCCTGGCACACAATCAGGAGATTAACCTGGGATCATTTTAGTTCTGAAGCTGATCAGGAGGCACCTACCCAAAATATGTCAGAAAAGTTTGCATAGTGTCTAAGAACTTTGATTCTGAGATGAGAGTGGAGTTTTGTCCACTGGCACTCTCAAAGGTTGGTAATTCCATCCAGTGGAAAAAAAAATTGAAAGTAAGATTCCTGAGATTTTGGAGAAGACACTGTTTACTGTGCTGCCCTGTCTACCTGAGCAGGCATTTATACTCCTGCTGTGTGTGACTTCTGCAAGCACTGAAGCAGTTTAAGTTTTGCCCATAGAAATTCTCTGGGCCTAAGCTTGCAGACTAGAAGTCTCACCTTTTACTAGTAAAAATATAGTAGCAAAACCAGTGTCCACCAGTCTTCATTTTATCAACCTTAATATAGGAGTCTGCCTCTGCCCTCTGTCTTTGTACACTTTCTAAGGCTACTGTTTAGGAACTTACTCCTGGTTCTCACAGTGAATGGAATTCTGACTCCATCAAATCCTGCCACTGCAAGGGATGGAATTCGGTAATTTTTATGGTACTTCCTCTTCTCTTAGAAATCTGTAGTGGATTTATTTAAATGCAGCCAATATTTCCAGAGTAAAGGACTCTACCATGCCCTGTGTACAACATGATTAAAGTAATGAAGATGTGGTCAGAAAGAAGTTATTATTTAACTTTAACGTTCAGGACTAGGGTTGCTTAGACCAGTGTGCAGACCGAAATTATTTGAATATTTGCACGTCTTGCTTGATTGAAAAGTGTTCCTTTCGCCCATGAGACTCAGAAGTCCAAAATGCTGAAAGTATCTTCATAGCTAAATGTCAGCAGGCTAAATAAGCCTGGACAGACAGTCCAGTAACTGCAGATACAGCCTTGAAGTAATCTTTTAATAACCAGCCTAGGCCCTCTTTGGTGACTATCTGTATATTGTTTATCCTCACACATTGTGTTGTGCCACATAGGGGAGCCCCAGGTTTTTTAAGGTACTTCTCTTACACAAATCATCATTTTCCTTTCCAGAAAGATTTCTAAGCTTATTTGGCTTATTAGGCTGATCTGTACAGCTTGAAAAACAAACCTTTAGTAGCAAATACTTCCCATGAGTTGTTCTTGGCCAGTCCAGAGATGGAGTGAACTGTAAGCAATGATTTTTGTGTAATGGTTACTTGCTCTTAAGAGGACCCATGTGGCAGTAAATGAGTCAAGCTGATGAGATGCACAGACAAATGTACAGGTTTCTGTGTCATAAACAGTTTTTGAGGAACATTTCATGGTGCATGAGCTGCTATATCCTTCACCTTGCACACATTTCCTGCTCAAAAACATGTTTTTAGCTGGGAAACTTATCTGGTTACCCAGCAAATAGGTAAAATCTGTAAATCTATAAATTCAGGCATCCCATCCATTCCAGCTGGAGTGTTGAGGTTAATGCCAGCTCAGCAGTTGTACAAATGAAGATGGATTTTCAATTTAGAAACACAAGTTTTGACAAGATTGCCTTTCTTTGAGGGTGCTGGAATTTGTGTCAGGTATTTTGCAGATTAGTACTTGCGACGTTGAGGGATTGCTCTAACCCATCTTTTTGTTGTTTCTGTTACCTCAGCATTATCACTTTGTAGTTTTGGTGCTTACAGTGGCTCAAATTCTAGATGGCCTTTTGTCAGGCAGCAAAACTGTTGTCTCAGAGATTTTGCTTCTCTCAAGTTTTAGTATGCTGTGGAAATCCCAGTTCTGTTATGTCATCTGGTGCATGTTTAAAGCAATCAGGAGTGTAATTAGACACACTCTTGTGATCACCTTCAGTCTGCACTGGCTGGAGTATCTATTACAACTTTTCTCTCTTTTATTTCCCTTTCCCTGACTCTGCTTATCATTGTTGAAATGGTCTAATCTGTGTTCTGACATCAGCTATCTACTGCAGCTCTTTTCTCAGCCAAACCTGCACTTGATCAAGGAATCATACTACTAGTGAGTAAATTAAAATGTAGGGCTTCTCTGTGGGCTCCTCTCTCTGTTACTTAATAGGATGTTTTGCCAAAACAAAAACCAACACCAAAAAACTAACCCTCCCCCCGACAACCAACCAAAAAATCCAAAACCAAACCAAACCAAACTCCAAAAAACCCCACCCCCCCAAAAAAACCAAGAACACCCAAACAAATAACCAGTATAAAAACAAATCAAAACAAAAAACCCCAAACTGTGAAGAAAAAAACTGAAGAGAACTGCTAGCTAACACCTAAATAATTGCAAGTAGTGTGGGGGCGTGTTTTTAAAAAAACAAATTATCTGGGATTTCCTTATGTCTTGTTTGTGTTTCAGTAAAACCATCAGATTTCACTCTGAGAAAAGAGAGTAGGATCTGATTGTGACAGTCCTACCCTTACTGATCTGTTCTTTTACATTTGGGGTTCAGGTGGCTTGTGATAGGCTTGCTGCAGCAGGATGAAACTAGAGGCCAGCCTTCCCTGTAGTTTTCTTATGTAATCTTAGCAAGTTTGCCCAAAATAATATAATCCTTATGTGATACAATTTGCATTGAAAGACTCCCTCCACCCATTCACACTCACACATGTTCCTTTGCTTGCTTTTTTTTCAGGATATAAAGGGTGCCGTGACTGTTGTTCTCCATGAAGAGTTTTTCCAAATTCCCTTAGGAAACTTTGTTTTATATATAAAACAAGGTCATTTTTTCTCCAGATACTTTCATTCCTGCTGAAGAATACTTCCTTTTTTTTTGGATATTTACCTAAAACCACAGTTTGATAATTATCACTGAAGTGCTGCTTTCTTTGTATTCAGCTCTTAATGATCCAGAAGGTACCAATCACTGAAACAGTTATTAAAATTCTTAGTAAGTAGATGTAATTTAAGAGATCCAGACTGTCCAGAGGGCAGTAGACATAGATCTCTATTAAAAATGCAAGACATGTAAACTAATTTTTGCCAGCAGTTAATCAATAGCATGAAAAGTAGAAAACTTCTGACACAGTAATAAGTTTAATTATTTTTCAGTTCACTCTGGTAGACAGAAGTTTTTCTAACTCTGGGCTGAAAGCATCAGCATTTCATGTGATACTGTGAAGTTTTTGGGGCCTGTCTGAACACAGGTGATCAGATTTTTTTGGTTTTGGGCTCTTCCCTGCTTTCA
>VZTN01034033.1:114870-131735 GCA_013400515.1 Erpornis zantholeuca | reverse complement strand
TCGGCTCAAATCCAAGAAAATGGAAGGAAATGAGCATGGCCAGGTCATACTTAGCATTCATACACAAGTTTGGTTTTGCGCCACAGAATGAAAACATGGATCCACAGAAAAGAATGAACCCATGCCAAAAATTAAGCAGATGGGAAATATCTGTGCCAAGCAGTGAGAGAAACATTCTAATCATCACAGCTTTGAATCAACTTTTGGGCAGGACCTGCATCCATAACTTGTGCCCTCAATGGCATGTATAATTGTTGTTGACAATATAAAATTTATTCTAGATTTACACTGAGGTTACTGAGAGCAGAGGCCAGATTTTTAATATGAAATACGTCTCCAGAGAGACATTGCCCTGTAGCAGAGAGCGAGAATTTGCATCGCATAAACTGCAATGACACTGACATCAGAAAGTGTCCTGTCGGCATTCTGAGAGAAAAGCAGGCAGGGATGTATTAAAATTTTGATTTAGTGTCGGATGCATTTGGCACTGGAGAAAAAGTTTGCATCTGGGCATCACGGAAAATGTACAGGTCTTTGCCTTTCTGACCCGTGTCCTGCCCCACCATCACCACCAAGTATAAACATCTGTATCAACACAGATCTCACATCTGACCACCTTTTACAAGGAATAGTGATGAAAGTCATATCTTAGCACTCTTATACACAACTTCACAGATGGTCCAAGATTCTTGGAAGAAAACCTGGAAATGTTTCTCAGCCATGTATCCTCATAGAGGGTGTGAAATGTGGAACTGAGGTGGTAAGTCACTTGAGTTCAAGCAAGGATGGAAATGGGTGAAAAGAATTAGCTGTGCCCTTACAGGTAGTAGCAGCCATCTCGTGTTTCATTTCAGCACAGATCTTGGCCCTGATGAACACCTCTGCGGCAGCCCAAAGGAGCCATAAAGACACACTGGCTAACAAGCAGGAGATTCTCCTTGCATGGGGAATTCATGCACTGCAAAGTCAGAAACACCGACTCCATATCGTTCTTCCTCCCTGTGGAGGTGATGTAGGCAAATGTCAGCAGCAGCTCACAACCACAGTGCTCCAGCTGCTGGAGCAGCTGCTTGGAGCCAGTGTCAACCTGGAAAATATTAGAATAATCTTAAGGCTTCTTTGAATCATTCCAAGAGCTAAACCAGCCAGCTTAATATTGCACACTTGCCCCTCTCAGACCTACTGTCAGGATTTCCCTTTCCACAACTCAAATCCTTTCTCACATAGAAAGAAAGCCATAGGGGCAGATTATCTTCTCCAGAAGACAGAGATAAAAGGTTACTGAATATGTCCAATTCTGGATTTGAGGGGGAGCAAGAGGAAAGTTTACCCAGGTGCTGCTACCAGCATATTTTCTTGTTTCACACGTAGGACTTTAGTAAATGACTGACAGTGCTTCATACACTTTAACCAACTGCTGCCCTCATTTAATGCCACATGTACCCAAATGCTTTGCTTCTGCCAATCAAACTTCAAGTGTACCTTCCAAAGTTTGTCTCAGAGTAAAATCCATCGTTTTTACCACACTGATACAGAAATCCATCCAGCAGAGCTCTCCTGATCAGCAGGAGGGGAACAAGAGATTTCCTGGAATAAAGCTCTTCATTAAAGGACTTTCCCTACCAGGGAAGCATAGTGTGGTTGCTACAGCTTGTAATTATAAGTCAAAGGACTAAAGCTTAAACAAAAAAAGCTGTGTGACTGAATTATTAACTTCCTTAGCTATTAATTTGCAATATATACCAATTCATCCCCATCATAGGGATGTTGAGAGGTTTAATCAGTGAATATACCTGAAGAACTATAAAATGTTGAAAACCTGAATACTTGTCTTTGTGGAGGCGACCATTTTAGTAAACACTTATAACTGAAATAGGGCTGGTAAATTTTGAGTGAAAAGAATAATATGAACCTGTGGTGGGACTTGAACGTTTTCCTCTCTCCGTACCTGGAAGAAGTTTACTTGGAGCACAAGAGTAAAATGCACTCTATTATTTTATTACTGAACAGTTCTATTATTTGTATTATTCTTTTGAATAGCCCTGAATGTATATCTGGGTATCATCAGACAAAATTTATGAGCACTTGGGCCCAGAATTCTTCCCCTAGACCAGAGAAAAGAATTTTTGTCTTCTACTGAAAGCCTTCCCTAATTTTTTAAAAGAATAAAGTGGGAAAAGAAAGTCCTTAGAAAACGGATGAAAGATACAGTAGCAAAAAAAATCATATTCACTAGAACTGAGCCTTTCAGTTGGTAGCACATTTTAACCATTGGAAGCAACAGACTTCTATTTTCCCTTTATAAAAGCCAAGTTTCATTTAATGAGCCATTTAAGGACAACTGTGTGCAGTTTTGGGCACCATGTTATAAAAATAGATATTAATCTATTAGAAGGCATCCAAATGAGGGCCATGAGGACGGTGAATGGCCTTGAGGGGAAGCTGTATGAGGAGCAGCTGAGGTCACTTGGTCTGTTCAGCCTGGAGGAGAGGAGGCTGAGGAGAAATCTTGTAACAGACTACGACTGCCTTGTGAGGGAAGGTGAAGGGGCAGGTAACGATCTCCTCCCTCTCACGACCAGTGACAGGATCTGAGGGAATGGGATGAAGCTGAGTCAGGGGAGCTTTAGGTTGGATATTAGGAAAAGGTTCTTCCTCTGGAACAGGCTCCTCAGGGAAATGGTTGCAGCATCAAGCCTGACAGAGTTGAAGAAGCATTTGGACAATGCTCTCAGGCACATGGTGTCTGGTAGGAAAAACCAAGAGTTAGACTCAATGATTCTTGAAGGTGCTTTCCAACTCAACATATTCTCTCATTCTATGATAACTTAAAGTCAATATGAAGAACAGAATCTCATCAAGGTTGAGGGGTGAAGGAACCTCTGAAGACCATCTAAATCCAGTCTTCCTTTTCAATCAAAGTCAGCTACAGCAGGATGCCCAGGGCCATGTCTGGTCTGGTTTTGGATACCTCCAGGGGTGGAGACTTCACAACATCTCTGAGCAACCTCTACCAGTACTCACAGAGAAAATGTTATGCTGAGATAAAATCTCTTGTAACTCAACCTCTGCCCATTATGTCTTGTCCTGTTGTAGGGTACAATCAGGATAGTCTGGCTCTCCCTTCCTTATTCCCTCCTCAGGTATCAATACACACACTGAAGAGATCCCCCTAAATCTTGTCTTCCAAGACTGAACAACCCCAGCTCTCACAGTTTCTTCATGTAAAAGAGATACCTCAACTCCTCAATCATTTCTGAGGTCTTTCACTAACCTTATTCTAGTGTGCCCATGTCTCTTTTGCACCAGAGAGCCCAGGAGTGTACCCCACTCCAGGTGGGGCTCACCAGTGCTGGAAAGAAATAGAAAAGTTTACATTTATCAAATCCTCAGTAAGCATATTTAAGCAAGCACATTTTGCTTCCATATTCTCTAGACCACCTAATGGCACCTTGATGCATGGAACTACCACGACTATGCACCTTAGCTGCTACATCCACAGGACACAAGTCCCATGAAAATGCTGCCCCATCGGCGTATAGGAAGGAACAGCCCAGCAGGAGTGGAGGCTGCAGAAGGAGGAAGAACAGATGCAACAAACTGCAGCTACGTGTAAAATAGTTTCTTAAACACACCTCTGCTGCTTTCCTTTTTAGGAGTCAGCAAACACAGTGGTTTGAAAAAATCCCCAGGAGTGGGGCTTTTTGTCCCAGGTCTGTCACAAAATAATGTAAACTAGAAATCCTATTTTTCTTATAGCCACAATACACAGCTGGAAGAATTTAGTAAAGAAATCTACATGTCTGTTGTAAGGCACCAATCTGATAGTGTGTTTCTGGGGGACTGAGTATTCATCACTGTTCTAAAGAAACAGAGATTAATCATGAATTGCTGAAGTAGGAACCCAACTGACACTACAGCCATCTGTGCCACTCGCTACACAAACACACGTACAGACTGGCCTCAAAGAGCTTGCAAACCAAACAGAGCAAAGGGAAAGAGCATTATGCAGTTTAGAAAGATTATTCATTTTCATCCAAACAGTTCAGCGAAGACTCAAACTTTCCAAGGTGTCTTAACTATTCCTCTGTCCAGATCCAAAAAATCTGCACCTCATGAGACTCCTTTAAGATTTGGCCAGAGCTCTGGAGCACCTAGATGCTGCAGAATGCTACAAGGCAAGTAAAAAATAATCCAAGATTTCAAGTCCATGTATAATCCTATAATGCCAAACTCATAGGTAAGAAAAGGTATTTTCCCCCTGACATCACAAGTGACCTTAACACCTAACTTTGCTTCTAGAACTTTTCTAGAACTGTACTTCTCCCTGGCATGTCTCTGCTTGCCTTTGCCTTTTGCCATGATGTTGTTCAGGTCTTCCTTGCTGTTCAGAACAGATTCTAGCAAGAGAAAGAATATTTTTTTAGAAAGATAAAAGATCTGTAAGAAGAGGGAGCTATGCACTAGATGTTCATGACTACAGGAGCAGTGCAAAATGATAAAGGTTATGAAGAACAAAAAATCATCTTTTCATCACAACTATGAGCAATCAGCACATTTTGGAGGGAATTCCTGAAGTCAACAAGCAAAATCAGGAGAAATAAACAATGCCAGGAACTTGGAGACAAGGTAAAATAACTGAAATTATTCATAGTAATTTACAGAGAACACCATCATGTTACCACTCACTAATAGCAGAGGAGGCCTAACTTAAAACAGAGAAGTTTATATAGAAAACAAATATAGGAAAGGCTGCATCTTATGGTTGTAACATAGTTGTTTTAGCTGTGGAAAATCCTCCTCTATTTCGTGGCTTTGCATGGCATTGTGCATGCCCTTCAGGGCAAAAATTGATGTAAGCACTGGAAAATCATTTGGCCTGTGGATGGACTTAATGGGATCTAAGCTGTATGGTGTGGAAGCACATCTAGCCTGCTTGGAAAGGAGTAGGCACTTGAGGGCTTTAAGGCATGTTTATACAGGCTCAGACACAAAAGACAAAGGTCATCTTGTAATTTGGAATACTAGACTTCTTGAGACCATATATCCTTCACTAATCAGTAAATAAATAACAGGGAACAATGAAGTCCTGACTTTGAAAAGCCCGAAGGGGGAAAGTAAGGGAAGAGAGGCTGAGCAGGTTAGTGATTAAAATTTGCACCTTACAGAAATACTACAGGTTTCAGAAGCAACCACTGTGGACTTGAGAAAATGGCCTGCAAAAAAAATCAGAAAATCCTTGATTTCAAAATCTCTCTAACTGGAAAATCAGAATTAAGGTCATCTTACTGCACTGATGCATTTAAATTTAAAAAACAATTCTGCTACTGTCACAGTGTCAAAACAAATATCTGTATATTCAAGCATATATCAAAAATTGTAGAGGTGTACACACACTTGCAACTTTAAAAGTAACATTTTCTAAAATTTGGGACATAATCTGTTTCCCTAATTGCAAAATACACATAATTTTTGGTTGGAGGAAAAGCGCTGATTTAATCTTTTTCTTTTTCCACAAACAGAACCTGTGTTCTGAATACAAATAAACTGAAATAAAGGAATCAGTAACATCTTTAGACAGAACCAGGCTCGTGTCTGGACACTATTATTTTTCCTTTTCATCCTAATACTTATTTGCAAACATAAAGAGAGTGTTGCATAAAATATTGTGTTTGTATTTCAGCTAGGAAAAATAATAGTATCCTTTGCTGAGAGTAGATAATTTCTCACTCCTGAAGATATGTACTATTTTTCCACCAAAAAAAAAAGTATTTGTGGAAAGAGCCCATCACTGATATTTATTTAACCACTCCACAGAATCAACAGCTTATTATTGTTGGTATGGTCACAGCCTCAACAAAGATACAGATGTAAAAGGAATATGTTAAACCAAAAATAAGCTTCCCCAATAAAGAATCCATGTGCAAAACAGTACAGAAATTACACCCTAACTATAATATCAGACTTCTGTAAGACATCCACACTGAGGTAGATCTTTGAGAGGGACCTTTAGTAAGCATGTCAAGAAAATGCATGTCCTGAAGACTTGTTCAAGAACTTGCATTCCTTTATACTTATATGACCAACAACTGCAGGTTTTGACTCCAAAGATAATGTTCAAGCCCCTTCCTTCCACAGCATCAGCTCATATACAGCTGTACCCCACATAAGTGTAAAACTGGCAGTGACGATGCACCATGGACTTTGTAACCAAAAAGGGCATGACACCCTCCCTGGTGAGAATCATGGGGCAATGTGTGTTCTACCAGAGTATCTTACCCTTTTGTCGACCACACAGACCAGTATTTCCACTTTATACTCAATTACCACATGTTGTTTAAACTATTGGTTTAGCCAAGAAGTTAAAGAGACTCCAGGCAGTAGACAGCTCCTCTGTCAAGGCAAAGAGCCTTGGCTCCATTGAAGTCCTCGAGGCCAAGATGCATTTGACTCTGTTAAAACTCTGGCCTCCTGTTTGTACAATAACAAACTGCAGCAAAGGGGTCAGTACCACCCTCTGTGTCAGGTATGAAAGCAGCAAAGAAAAATAACATAAATGAGGGGGTAAAAAAAGAGTATTGCTAATATTAAATATTAAATCTAGTGATGGGGTCTAAATAAGCTATTACCACTCTGGACAAAGATGTTGGATTTATAATCAATAGTGTCATGAACATGACAGCTTAGTGCTCAGTAGTTGTCCAAAAAAACAATAAGAATGTTAGGAATTATTAGGAAAGAAAAGAAATAGAGAACAAAACCAAAACCCATCAGTATGCCCACATCTTAATTCCTGTGTTCAATTAAGAGCCACTTTTCTCAGAAAGAACATCAATTGATCTAGAAGAGACACAAAGAAACATAATAAAATTTTGGCGTGGCTTTCAAACAAGGAAAAACAACTAACACATTGTGATTCCTCAATCTGAAAAAAAAAAGAGATCATGAAGATGGAGATTAAGAGACATAGGAAAAATCATAAAAAGAACAGGAAATAATTGCTCTTTTTTTTTCCAGTACAAGAACTAGTAGGCATACAAAAAAGTTTTCAGAACGTACCTTCGAAACAAAGAACGTATAGCTCAGCTGTAGAAGTTGTTATCAAACCTGTGGAATGCTAAAAATGCACACCTGCAAAAACTACTCAGAAAAAAATTCATGGAGGGAAAAATAAATCCATCAAAGGCTCTTAAACATCAAGACAGCAAGCCAGGCTGAGGACCTCAAGCCACTAGAGGCTGGAAGAGTTTGCCAGAAAGGAGGAGTAAACACCTGCCCTAGACTTGTGTGACTGGCATATCCTGTATGTTTTCCAGTGCAAGATACTGTGCCACATAGACCATTAACATGCTATCCTGTTAATGCTCAATTCAACCTCTTTCAAAAAGAAGCTGTGACAGAAAAGCAGAGATTTCTTGCAGACTCACGGGTCTGCAAATTGAGCATTTAACTACATGCTTAGTTCTAAGCTCATTCTTAAATTTCATAGAACTAAGGCAAAGGCAGAAATTGTTCCTTAAACTGAGGGGTTTTCTGGCATTGGAGGTCTCGTTATTACTATTTATGTCAATGTTTTTGCACAGTTGTCTTAACTCTCTGTTATCATTTTCCCAGGTTTAAAAAAAGCAAAATGTGCACAGTTGCACATATTCATTAAGGGCAGACTTCTGTGACTTAACTACATCAAAGTTTTCTTGCCAAAGCTGATTATAACTCCCCTGTACAGCAGGGAAGTTTGTCAACCAAAGATTCTTATCATCTATGATGAACAAAATATCTTTATCCACAGCTTCTAATATTCACTAATAATATAATATGTATTTATTTTGCTGTGACACTCAAATTGAGCAGATGAAAAACCCACCAAAGCATTTTCTTTAAAAAATAAATTATTTCTAACTGTCAGTGAGTTTCAGGTATACTTTTATTTTAAGAGTTCACTGACTATGCTCCATTCAGGAGATATAGAGCAAGAAAAAATAAATACCTAAAGGAATTTGTGTGTTCAGTGATGTTAATGACTAAGACTCTGGCCATGTTTTCTAGATTTAATAATACATCCTATAGCCTTTTGGACTAATCAAATGAAAGTAGGGGATTTATGTTCCAGTGTGCTGTAAGAAGAGGGCTTAGAGGACTCCCAAAGTAATTTCATTTGACATTCAAAGCTATTTGATTGCAGTTTCTGAACATTTCTACCACATTTGTATTCAGCATGGGGTAATCTGAATTTTGTCATGTTTTGAGTCTGACTAATACATGGTATTGGTCTCTTACTTCTTTTTTTCCTGTTCTGCAGTGCTGATTGCTTTCATATCACTAAGGCAAAAACATTATAAGTATATTCAAAGTTGCTAACCTTAGAAAAATCCCAGCATCACCAGCATATTGGGGTTATTGTGTAGTATTTAGGGATCTGAAATTTAAGGAGAAAAAAAGGAAGAATTACTGTATATTGCTGGTCAGCAATTTTCTGCCGGTGAAAATTTTACTAGGACAGTGTAAACACTGCCTTTAATATATTTTCAGAGGACAAAATGTTGACGCAAAAACATTTGTGAGATTGTATTATTCTAATACTTTTACTAATATGATATAGCACAGGAGCCATAAAGGCAACTTTAATCCTCTTTATTCTCATCTTGCTCTTCCACCTCACTTTTCAATCATCTTACAGGTACTGTAGACAAGGTGAGTTCTGCTTTGTTATTCAATTGCAGAGAAAACTAGCATCTTTGGCAACTTCTGCTGGCTAAAGGACTGGACGCTTTTGCAGCACAGTCACAGGGTCGGACAACCAGCTGTTGCCTGACATAATGATGTAACAAATGCAAGAGACTGCACAAATATTCAAAAATACTGAACCCACGACCATGAAGCATGTCAAATTTCCAACCATCACTCCAATTTTGACAGGACAGGGACTTTTTAGCTTTCTAGAAAAAGTACCACTTATAGTAAAGTGGATGCTCCAGTTCACGTGTCAGCTATTTTTGCATTCAGGATTCCTCTCCTGCCACTGTTCCAGAGCTGCCCTAAAAGTTGTTAAGGCAATAAAAGCTGTTTTGTTGAAAATCTATACAGATATTTCACGAAAAATGCTCTCATATTCTCACTGCAACTGCTGCTAACTCTTCTTTTATTGGCAACCAAACCTCTGTGAGTGCAGGGCACAGCCCTGGATTTGTCCTTGGCTGGTTAACACAGTTCTTGCAAATGAGTACTGTCCAACCCTGACTTTCTTTGCAAACACAACAAAAATCTCTAAGGAAGAAGACTCCCTCATTCTACTGATAGGGAGGAAAATAAGTGAAAGCTAAAAACAAAGAGCAATAAATGCTGGATACTGCCTATTCACTGGTACAGGCTTTTTAAAAAATGCTGGTGGCTCAGTTGGATGGGTGAATGAATCACAGAATGTAATACCATGGTGGAAAGAACCTCAAGATCCAACCCACTGGCAGAAGCACAGTGGGACTAGTGTGGCTTGCTAATCCCAGGTCTCACCTATCAAAGACTTCAGGAAGCTGAAGATCTATTTTTCTGGAGGCCTCAGAACAAACATGTTCATACAGGTCTCATTTGCTACCTCTCCCTCATCCTCCATCTAAAATACAGGAGCACGTGGATTGCTGAGCAGTGCTCCTGACAAGGTTCCTGCACAGCCAGTGAAGGGATCTTCTCCGCAGGCTGCTCCACCCAGAGCGAGCCAGTGTCCCACAGGAGCCTCAGCTTCATGAGGGACAAAAAGAGTCAGGAAAGGCCTGCTCTTCAATTTTTTATTAACCAGCCCCTCAGAGGAGAGTGGTACAGACCTCTGAGCTGGCAGTCAGTGAGAGAGGAGGTTATAAAACCTCACTTTTATGCAGACTTTTGCTTTGAGGATTTGGGAAGGGCAGGCTGGTCTTTCCCACATTGCAGAAGCACTAGCTCAGGACGCTCTGTCATGCAAGCAAGCAAACAAAATAAGTAAAAGTGAAAGGGGTAGGTCAATGCTTTTGTTACCACTCCTGTACCTGACTATTGTCCTGAACCAAAAGCAATTAAAACAGGGATTATACTTTGACAGGTGCATTTGTGGTGATATGTATGCATAGCAGAACTCTGCCATGCTTTGAGAAGCTGATCTATTTTTTAGCACCTCGTTATAATTAGAACCACATGATTTACATTAAATTATTTATTTGATTAATTTCATCCTTTTTTATTTTCTATCAATGAATTGTCCACAGACAGAATGTTGAATTCTTGAATTCATTTTTAATTTAAATAATATGTTTGATGACTAACTACAGGTCTGTAAGTTATTCATCATTTGCTAATAATCACAATTCAGAATTTGTCCAGTAGCATGCTATTTTCTGAGGCTCAGAGGACATATGGACCCTTTCCTCCTCCTCCTCCCTCTTTGGAACAATATGCATAGTACAGCATTATGTACACTTTTTCAATTTTACTATTACATATACAGTCTTAGATTGTCTTATTGTTAAAAATTGAATCAAAACAAAAGAATCCCTGATGCTAAGCTTAATGTTTAACCTTAATGTAATATTGAAGGAAAATGAAATAGAAAATCAGAACAGGATAGAAATTGCTTCCAGATATCTAGAAAATAAATTCTGGAGCTTGAGAAAAATTATTATAACAGGCTAAAGAATGATTTTGAGAAGTCCCATGGTGGACTCTTCTATGCAATTCTTCAAGCGATATTTTTGGTGTTTTTTTTCCTAACAATCCATCACCCAGTCCCATCTCTTAGCTGGCACAATAGACAATTTCTAAGTGGCTTCTGGAAACAAAGACAAAAGCAGTTACAAACACAGAAATTCAACTTAGTCATGGAGGAGGTATGGTGTTATAATATATATCTACTCATGGTAAAAATACCTCCTCTTTCTCATCTCATACAACCTAAATCACCACTCCACAAAAATCTAGATCCTAACAACATTTATCCCAAGGTACAAATGTATTTATAATTTGAATAATTTATTTGGTGACAATTTCCTGCTCTGCAGAGACTCGTTACTTGCAAATAGCAAATATTCACACGTTGCCATGGTGCAATATGGCACATTTTCCATGAGGTTCAGGCCTCCAAGTCTTCCTCTCTACCTTTCACATATAGAGCACTTATAGTTACAACACTCACATTTAGATGACTGTTAGTACTGAACCCTTTTTGTCTTACCAGGTGAAGAAGTTTTTAAGCCTCAAGCTATTTTTAATCTTATGGATGTTTTTAAGCCTTGAGAAAGGATGCTCTGTTAATGTCCCATTTTAGTCAGCAGGAGTGAAGGCAGACGATGTAATAAGCACACAGCCGATTGCACACATGATGACTTGTAAACTTGTCTGTAAATTCTGCCACAAATTATTAACAAGCATCTGCAATGTTCTTACTGAGGAAAAAAAACTCTACTTACATAATAGTTCATCACGATAGACACTGAGTGTTCATACAGATGTATTTTTAGCCCGTTCCTATGGAAACGTGACTTATGTGATCACACTTTATATATGTTCCTCAATAATTTTGACCCTGTTGGATAATTTCAGCTACCTCTGACAGAATGGTGGCCTCCTTCAGTGTGTGGAACTGGATCAGCTCAGCCTGCGTTACCCAACCGAGAGTCTGACTGAGACTATAGAGTAAGGCGAGGAAAGAAGATGGTACATACCCAAGTCATGGAAATGCTGTCATTCAGAGCTCATGAATTACCGTGAAACACAAATCCATGGGAAACAAGACTTCATTGGTCCAGATGCTTATAGAAATTCTTGTCTGAGAAGTAAAGCATATTCCATTGGCCCAGTTTAAATCTGGAACAAGAAAGATGGCCATAATGTGGTGCTTTTAGTTAAAGCATATAATGAGGAAAGCTTAAATCTGCTCTTGCCTTTGACATAAAACTCAGGTTCTTATGTGACTCTAAAAATACCAACCCAAGTCACAAAGCTGATGAGCATGCCTGACTCTGGAACCTGCAAGTACAAATGGAGAGGCATTACTTCAAGGCATGCATGAATGTCCTGTTTCAGTAGGTTGAGAGAGACCCAGTGCTCATAATCTCCTAAAGACTCCCTCTTTATATTCCTTGAAACCCATTCATATCCTGAATAATGTGTAAGTATTTCTCACTCAGCCCATCAGCTTCAGTTGCTCTTTCCCTACACAGACCTTATCTATCCAATCCCATGAGGGTAGACAGAGCAGGAAATGGTTCAGACAGTCACAACAGTCAGCTTTAGGAGAATGTGCAGCTTGGATGCATGAATGCTGTTTCCTCCAGGGGGTGACACCAAGTAGGTCCCACCAGGAAATCCAGGAAAAGCAAACTTCCGCTCATTCTCCTTGCCTACCCCAGTTTTCTTGGTGGATTACCTGACATGAGAACCAGCAGATACCTGAAGAACTAGAGCAAGTCCCTGGTTCCATGTCACTCCTATGTGTCATACCAGATGCAAAACTCATCCTCCTCCTCCACCCTGACCAATGCTCAATGCTCTGGGTCTTTAATCACTCTCCAAACAAAAGTCAGTTCCAGGACCCCAGCTCTCAGCAGAATTCAAGCACCAAATGAATTTGTTCATCACATAGTGCCAATTTTATGTTTTCACCCTGCTTATCCTCACGCTGGCTGTGTCCTTAAGCCACTACTCTCCCTTCTGCTCTGTGAAGAACACAGCTTTAGCACTAGTTCAAGGATGGTCAAGGATCCAGTATGTTTCACTGTACATCACACTTCCAGCAACCGTGCACGGAATGCACACACTCAGCTTCAGCCTTCTGGATGATTTTCCAGGCTCACATTTTTCCTCCACTGACTATACTGAATCCAGCTGGGTGCTTTGAATGGCAGCTAAATGAAATGCCTACAGCAACCTGCAGAATGCTGCTAGTAACAACTACTGCAGTTGCTCGTCTCTGCTACCCACAGTCCCTTTTAACCCTGCAAGGATCTGAAACAACCTGCAAGTAACAGCAGCAACTCAACTAAAGCTGGAAACCCATGGAAATTTCAACAAACTGCATGTGACTTTCACTTTCAGCAGTTTTTATGTGTGTTTTTATTCCAGTGCCTATTATTCCAGTGATGCTCTGCAAAATCAAGCATGCTTTTTTTTTTTATATTGTCACACTAATAAGAGATCTTAAGATTCTATGCACAAGGATAGGAGTAGTAATAACAAGGGAATTTTCTCCAGCCCTACATTTAACTTTAAAGAGCCAAGATAAGTACATAAGCTCTTCTGGACACTCTAGGAGTTGATACCTTGCTCCGTGGGTGTGTACACAGGTCTGTCTGCTTCTGCGTGGCTCTCACACCTGCAGCTCATAATCATATGTAGTTTCAAGTGAGTTGAGAAAATGAAAATTACCTTCAAATGGAAGGAAAATGCATTTGACATACCTCTTGTTCCAGCACTTGCGAGACTCGCTATAATTACTACTGTGAGCTTGCAGGCAGATGGCAAACGAGGCAGCACCTTGAATTCAGTCAGCAGGATGCTGCAGAATTGCTCTCACTAACATTTTGTTCAAGATGTTTCAACACACAGATCTAAAAACTGGCAACCAAGACATAACTACTGCAATTATTAGTGAGCCTTAAATAACGAGCACATTACATCTCCACCAGCCTTCCACATCTCTCTGCACCCACAGAGTGTCACCTATATTGTACCCAACGTAGCTGCATGTGCTTGACCCCAATTAATCTTATTACAGACTCCAAGACAGAAGGAAGAGTCAGCATTAACAGGAGAGATTGAAAATTACCGGATTCTCTTCCAAGGGGGAAAAAACCAAAATCTTGCTCATATCGAGGAGATAATTCTGAGACAGCAGTGGCATCCAAGTGACCTGGAGGTTGCCAGCTGCCTGAGTCTTACTGAGCATTTCATATGAAAAAAGGAATGAAATAGAGGGGGAAAGGAGAGCTTTGGGAAGATAAGGCTTTAAAAAAAAAAAAAAAAAAATGTAATAGGCTAAATATCCAGCAGCCTTAAGGCAGAGGGGTTATCTCTATTCATTTTTTTAATCCACCTGGCTCCTTCACTAGGGGGTTTGGGAATATCTTGTTGCACAAGAAATCTCTTCCAGTGGAACTGTGGAATAATTTGAGAGGTTGCAAAGGAAAGAGTGTTTATATGTCTGAAAAGCCTTATGAAACGAATACCAGTCCTATTACAGTAACAGAAGCAGACAGAAGAGGGTTGCCTATGTTCTCTTGATTCCATTTTAAAAGAAATGGCATTTATGCTAGTGGTTGCGGTTTTTTTAAACTTTGTTTGCACATGAGATGTGATTTTACAGTTCTGGAGTCCCCCTCTACATAGCTACAGCAAACATTGTCTCTTCAGCTGCCTTTGCAGAGCAGCCAGCTCCCACGCTGCTGATTTAGACCACAGGAATGAGCACTCTGCAATAATTCCACAGCCAAGTCCGAGTACTGTATGTAAGGATGAAGTGATTAGAGCAGCTTTCCCTAAGAACGATGAATTTTCCTTTCTCAAATCACTTTAGTCCATGTAATTGCACCCCAAACTTCTTGAATAACTTAAAGAAATGGCTAGAGTTTATACCACAAATGTAAAACTATTGCTAGGATTTATTTCAGCTCACAGAAAGAGGGATTTTTAGTGACATTATACATAAAAGTAAGTTTAAGATTATTAAAATAGATAAGACTTTCTAAAGAAAGAATGTTTTTACCATGACCTGTACTGAGAATGATGCTGGTGTGAGAGTAGAATCAGGGTCACTATTTCTACCAACAGGATTTAAAGGTAAAGGCAGAACATCTATTCTTTGTACCACAGGGTGGCTCAGCTGCAGCAAAGGACAACTAATGCAGTATCTGGCATATAAAGGATAAATAAAAGTTCCCATTTTATTCTTCGACTGAGACACTCAGAAAATTATAAATTCTGCTGCTTGTGTATTTGGCAAATAAGATCAAACATGGAGCTTGTGATGCTGCAAAGGAGTCAGATCCACTGTTGTGTCATTCTCGATCTTGTGTCTGCAAAGGTTAAGAGGGAGGTGAATAGAGCAGCAATTTCTCTTTGACTAGCAAACCACACCACATGATCGAGTGGCCTTATCACTGCTGCTAATACCATAGACCTAGATCAATCTTAGCAATACATTTTACATGCAAATGGATCTTTTCTCGCAAATATATATCAAAAGTAATAAACACCTGCTTTTCTACAGCCTAGATCTCAAGGTGATTCCCACTTACATTTTATTGCAGATAAATTGCATGAGGTCCATGCTGTCCCTTATCTCATTAAATTTATCTTAGGGTGAAACTAAGCTATCTTATGTTTTCTTCATGATCACAAAAGTGTGACAAAGTGTGACTCTGGGGTTAAAAAAATTAATGCCAGCTATATTCATCACCCTGGAAAAGACGTCTGGGGCCTGCCCTCAAACAACATAAAATGACTCGTGGCTAGCACTTCTGTCCCACCAATTCCCCTTCAATGTGGTAAGAAAAATGCCAGTTTTTCCCTACAGCCCAGTGATACACCTTGGCTATCTAGGCATCATCACCTGCTTTTGATGGAATGAAATGAAATTTTGGTTTGTAGTGAGTATTGCCCTCTGGGTGTGTATACAGGCTGCAGAGACATCAAGATTAAGAACTTTGGTGCTTTGCTGTAAGGGTTAAAATCTGCCAGGAGTAGGCAGCTCTTCCTAGATTTGGTCAGTCTGAATTGTACTCAAGCACTGAAGAGAAGGCACAAAAGTAAGAGGATGTATTTGCTGAATATATATTTTCATAACCTAGATAGATGTAGTTAACAAGTTAGAGCATCCTATTTCTGATACAAACAGCAGCAAATTAGTAGATGAGGTATCCAGGGCCTATGCCTCAGCCAGAGGTCACTAAAATACCACAGGAAAAATAATATGGGGGCGGAGGGAAACGTCAGCATTTTAACAAGCTTTGCATAATATTGTGACGAGAACTACAGCAAACAAACGACACAGATCAAGAATCCAAAGGATTGCAGACAGCATTCAAATCAGAGCAAGGATGTTCAGTAGCCACAAAAGCTGCTGATCAAAGAGTAACATCCTCCCCATCACCGAGCGCACCGTTCCTTTGCTAAAAGCCCCTTAACACAGCATAGCAGGAAGCACACACTTTGAGCCAGAGCAAACTTTGAAGAAGGCAGACATGCAAAGAAGCACCATGTATTGGAGCAATTAATACTGAAAAACAAATTCTATTTCCTGCTAATTCTTTCATGTTGTCAAGTAGGCAGCCCAAAATAGGATCAGAGGGAAAATACTCTAAAAGATCCTGGGGAAGGATTACAAACAGGCCATAAGGTAGGAATAATCTTTAACATTTTTACGTAACACAGATCTATATCCGCTGAAAATCAGCCCCAAATGTTCATATAATTCTCACCAGACTTACATTAGAGGACATCGATATTAACAAAATACATTTTCCCTGACTGGACCTGCCACGAGGGAAGCCCAGAATCAGGACATTGCCACTCTCAATATTGTCACGGCCTTCACATGTATCCAGACATCACACCTTCCCATTTTTAATTGATGTAATATTTTTCAGTACCCACTAGACTTTGCCAATGAATGTTTCAGCATTAGCAGTGTTGAAGCCTTGTTAATGACAAAAATTACATCTGTAGCACATTATATTTTTAGAGTGCTTTCAGTTAATTAGTTAATAAATTAATTGATCCTTAACAATATAAGCAGGCTGCTATTTAGATAAACATTATAACGTGGATAACGGAAGCTGGGCACAGGTTAAGGACCTTGCCTACAGTATTACAGCAGAGGAAACAAGACAGTGTAGATTAACCCCAAA
>VZTN01034033.1:54399-99877 GCA_013400515.1 Erpornis zantholeuca | reverse complement strand
CTAAGTGTATCTGACACAAATCCAGTGAGGGCTGATGGAATAGTAGTAATTTCTCCACAACACCTGTTGCTCACATATCCTATTCCCAGGAGCAGATGACCAGCTCTTACCTTAGCCATCCTATTGCTGGTTTATGTTGCTGTTTCTGTGCCTTGACGGAGCCAGCGTTTGGTTCAATGTGAGCCTAACTGAAGTGCATCTCTTTTTAATACAGTTAGAACAGCATTATGCTACATTTCAATGCATTGTATTACATTTTAATGCATTTTGGCTTTAAAGCAGTTTCTTGAAAACATGCCACTGCTAGTGATGTCTCTTCTCCAAAATGGTCTGCAGTCTGTTTGCACAGGACAGCAATTGCATAAGGAGACATCTGTAATGAGGTTTTTGCTACATTCTCTTAAAACTTTGAGACATTTGACTGTAAAACTACCTGATCTTTCAAGTGGTTCTGTTGTGTTCTCATTATGCATATTCACTGTTTCACAATTCTTCTGTTTCCAACACACAATATGTGGATCATTTCAGACTGATACACAGATTGCAGCTGGCATATTACACTTGCAGAAGAAAATCCTCCCTACTCATGCATAGGCACATATTTATGTGTGCACATGTACACATTTTCACACATATGAATTTGTTTACCCACAACTTATGTACATGTACACAGACACACATACTTACACCTTGTACATTAATACCTGTTCTATATCTTACCTCCAAAGCTAGTTGCTTGCTCATAATACAAATTCTGTATTGCTACCTAAGAGCTTGAAGAGAATACTTTTCTGAAAATCTACTCACAAGATTATTAGTCAAGAAATTATTATTTGGAATATAGAAGGAGGAAAGGAGTAGGTTCAAAAACGTACAAGAAAACAGCCCAAGGTATGCAGCCATGAATGTTATTGAGCAGGAATTTTTCACCAAAGCAAAATAGATATGCATAACACCAGAAATAGAAAAAGGCTGATCTTTGATACAAACCACCACTTCTATTCACTCCTAAATGTCGATTAAATTATTTGTTCCCTTTTAGACCAGGATTTCTGCAAGAACTATTTTTCCTCTGAGCTTGGAGCTGACCCCCTGCACAAGGGGCAGTGTCACTACTCAGGATGGCCATTGTCCATTGCACAGTCACATGATGCTGTAGGAGGAGCCTAAAGGAGAACCTTTTGGGAAACAGTGACTTAATTTAATATCTCTCTGTATACTAAGGAAGAAAACCATCTTTCAAGTATTCATTGACATAAAAAACAAACAAAAAAAAATACAGAAGGGACCCTGTATACTTTTGTCACTTGTGACAAGACATTCAGTTCTGTTCTGTGTGGTCAGGAATTGGGGCTGGTTGCTCACTCTCTCTCTAGGGTTATTCCTCACAGCCAGAGGGAACAGAGCCTCTCCCTGCCCCCCAAAGAAACCACAAAACTGTTTCACTTTTGACAAAAGCAAAGTACCAAAATCTTTCAGGTAGTTCTACCTATATGTTCCTACCAGGGCTGCATAAAGGAAGACTTATCTCAATCACTGGACTTTGGGATAGACTTATATAAGGAGGAATAAAAGACAAAACCATAATCACATTGAGATCTAAAATACTTGGCCTCTTGGTCTCTGTGAAGATGGGTCCCATCTATCAAAAGCAGCCATTTATATTACCCAGAACAAACTTGGGCCAGTGGGAATATTTGCAGGCTTGCATCCATGCAGCTATGAGGAGATTAAACATACTTCAGTGAAGTTGCTATAACACCTTCAAAAACTCTGATTTCTCTGGTGTTTTCTTAGAAAGTTTCTGTGAGGTGCATCTCTCTGGAATATAAACTAAGGAATAAAAACTGCAGGTTTATAAGGGCCTCCTCTGAACGTTAACTGTAGAAGGCAAAAAAAAGGAAATGAGTAATATTTAAGTGTAAAAACAATGTTATGGTTAATTAAAAAGAAAAAAAAGTCTTTCCCATCCTCAAATAACTTTGACATTTTATTTTATTTTAATGTGAAGTAGACCTTCCTCACAGGAGACCCAGGCTGGCCAATTATAACAAGAACAGGAATGTTTTAACATTTTATGTTCTCATAAATCAGAAAGTTTGGTGGTGCTGTCAAACTACTATGAATCACCAAGCTTTCCAGCTAAAAAGAGCTTTCAAGAGATTCAAACTTATCTCAAATGGGACTATAAATCCGTTCATGCATCGTTTGTATGGAAAATTTCCTCACATAAAACAAGTGATCAGAATAACCCCCATTCTGCCATCACAAACTCAGTGCATTTAAAATGAAGAGCAAACATCGCCACTGGCGGCAGATCTAGGAAGCCTCATTCCATGAAAATTTTGACCCAATGCTTTCCACATTTCTGTTCTCTCTATAGATTTTACAAAACTTTTCCCATCATGGGGCATGCAAGGGGCCCTCATCTACTCTGACCAGCCACTTACTCCCATTAAACTAATGGGAATTCATTATTTTTGAAACTTTGATCTCTTCATCAAATAATCTGAAAACCAGTCAAGTCACAAGTTAATTGTGAGAGAGAGAAAAAGGCATAGTAGCAGATGCAGCATTATTGAATAACTTTCAGTTAGTTTTCAGTGGGGGTTTAGGGAACCAAATGAAAGCACTGTCTTAATCAAAACACAAAAAAATGAGGGATTACAGCCCGAGCTGACATCATATGCTCAATTCACCAGGTTTGCTGAAGTTTGTGTTTCAAAAAAGTCTCCTGATTGCAGTCTCACACTGCAAATAGTAAACAGCTGAGCCCACACAATTACATTTGCTCCTCCCTTGCCTTTCACATCAATCACGGAATATTATTTCCCATTCCAGCACAACAGGCTGAGGTCTGCTGCCAGTTTTGTGCAGCATTAGTCAGAGATCCAGTAGACAGAGAGTCCCCATTAGCAGAGCAGGATCACAACAAGCCTTATGAACCTGTTCATAAAATGCTCAAGATCCACTCTACAAAGCAAAGACAGGAAAATCTCAGGATGTGCAGAAGCAAAATATTGTGTCTGTCATCAAGGTAAAATGAGACCTTTTCCAATTTATGGAAACTGGTTAGATGCCCACAAGCTTCGTTTGCTGGTATTGCTGATCTTGTGCCTGCCCCTTTTACCCTTGCACCTCTGCTCCAATCCAACTTCTGCTGCACCTTCCATGCTTGTCTGGGGAAGACACTTTGTACATACATCCAAAGCCTCAGGCTTGTGGGATCTTGGCCACATAATAGCTGCCAGGCTGAAGCCCCTTTTGCCATTTGCCACCAAGTGAGAAAAGTGACAGCACCCAGAAAAGGAAACCTAATGCAGAAATATTTGTGTGCACCATGCCCCAAATGTGACTATAACTGAGTTTCAGCCTGATAGGAAACTCGCCTTTCGTGAGTCTCAACATTCTGCATGAGGTAGGGCCATATTCACAACACTCAGTACAGCAATTTTTGTCATTGGGCCTTGCTGCTTCTTGTTTTGGTTTGATATTTTTTAACCACAGTAAGTTCAATATGTCTCCTTTAAAGGAGTGATTTGAAACAACTTTTGTGATGTCCTACTTATTAGTGCTCTTTAAGTAACACAGTGTGCACAGTGAGCTTAATTATGAGACAGTGCCAAGAAACGAAAACTTTCCAAAAAGCACTAAATGTTAAAAATTATAATGAGATGTTTAACTGGCAAATTGAATTTAAAAAATGTGAGGTATTAACTGAAGAAGTCATACACCTTATAATAGTCTCGAGGATAATGGCTCTATTACTTTTTTTAATCCATATATTGTTAGCCTTGCATCAGCTAATAAATTAAAATAAACAGCAAGATTATAATAACCATTATTAGCCTTTCCTAACAAGGAAAGAGCATCTCCAAAAATAAAATGCACAAACAAGGAAGATGAACATTAGCATAATGGAGTACACACTTGGAGCAGATCTCCACTGCTACAAAGAAACTGATCTATATGAGCATCCATGACATTCTAGCCTCAAAAAAGCCAGTCAGGCTTCAAGAGGAAAACAGATCATATAATAAGATGTGAAGGGGACTTGAGCAGCAGGCGGGGATGAGAGATCCTTATAGACAGAACAGAGGTGGCTCTGCGGGTCACTCATGGGGGGAAAAAGGTCTTCTGCTTATGAAAAAAAAATATGTTTGGTTTATGGTTTTCTTGGGTTTCTTTCAGGAAAAAATGACTAGGTAGTCTTTGTTTTCAGAGCCAAATATCTTGACTTCCCTGAGCTCCACAGGAAAAGAATCACTTATTACAGAATGTCTTTAAAGGGAGAGTCACAAACTCATTACAGGAAGAAATACCCATTATATCACTATCTGTAAACTAATGGTACAAGGTGCTACTCATGTTGTGGGGAGGAAAAAAAAATATCAAAACAAAAAAACACTAAAATACCTTCAAAAAAAAAAAAGAAACAGTAATACAGTCAGGCCTCCATGGAAAAGAAATCCCCCCAGCTCCAATAAGACATTAAAAAAAACCTCTTTTATGAGAACAGTAGTGGTCAGAAGTTTGACAAAGTCTCTGAATTGCCTTGCCCATAGAGTGCATTGAGAGATGGACAAAACTATGGTTTGGCTCATGTCAAGACAGCACAGTGTACAGATCAGAGATAAAAATTCAAGTACATAATCTATGTTTGGCTACTGTTATCAATCAGAATCCCAAAAAGGAAATGCACTTGGTTAAAGCACAGTAACTTCCCCTTTTATGAAAATAAAGAGAAGAAAAACTATTCCTATAACACTATAAAATAGGGTTATTTGTTAAGCTCTTCAAATAGTAATAACACATTTCAAGGAAATATGACTTTTACTGCCTTCCCCTCTCATAAAACCATACAGATCTTATTGCTTACTTTGTTCTTAATAAAGAAAAACTGGTAAACATATCAGAATCATTAAATAGATTTGAGACAAGCAATTCTGCCCAAGTTTACCTAAAATTTCTCAGAGAAAAACATGGAAAGTATCTGCACCAATAGTGGCAGTGTCAGATTTTGATAAATTAAGTGTTTCTCATTTGTGTGTGCTCACATTAGATTAAAACATATATGGAAGATAGAGAAAATATTCAGAGTAACAAAATTTCCTTTGTTGATGAATCATTGCTAGCAAAATCAAATCTGTGATTAGCCATCAGACTCTCAATGGTGTGATGAATGCCTGGGATTTACATGGCACTTTGCATCTTCAGAACACTGTAATTAATTATTTGTGTGCTATGTATCATAGTTTTTATGCAAGGCTCTTTTAATATCCAACTAGACATTAATTCTAATGGCTGCTTTCCCACGCTGGCATAATATGGTGAAACTCCAGTCGTATCAAACATACATGAAGAAAAGATTCATACTGAATTCTGCAGCAACAGAAAAAATGCCTTCATATCTTTTGTTTGCTTCATGGTTTTGATTAAGACCTTTAAGAGTGCTTTAAGATTTGGGGGTTTTTTAATAGGATAAAGCTCCAGAGGGAGCCCATGCACCAAAGAATATATACATAAAGTATCTTCCAGACTAATAGTAAAACTGCATGAAGACATTTCTTTGAATTGATGTTTCAAGACTATGATTAGTAGGGATTTGTAAAATTCAACTGTATGGAATAATCCGCCAAAGAATTTTTACATAACAACACTTACTTTGTTTTTTTTAGTGTACCTATGCCAACAAAGCCTCTTCGATGGAAACAATCCCCATTTGATGTCAAAAATAATATAATTTTGCCTAAAATTTAGAAGAGTTCAAGATAGTCCATGGCTAGTTATACCTAGAAGACAAAAGACAACTAAAGGAAATAGTATAATTACATTAAGATCATGGAATCATTTAGGTTGGAGAAGACATTTAAGATCATCGAGTCAAACCATTAATCATGCATTGAAAAGGCTGTCATTAGACCACATTCCTCAGTACCACATCCACACATTTTTTAAATACCTCCAGAGATCATGACTCAACCACTTCCCTGGGCAGCCTGTTTCAATTCCTGGGAACCCTTTGCATGCAGATATTTTTCCTCATATCCAATCTAAACTTCCCCTGGTGCAACATGAGGCCATTTGCTCTTGTCCTAATGCTTGATCCTTGGGAGAAGAGACCCCACCTGGCTACACTCTCCTTTCAAGGACTTGTAGAGAGCAATAAGGTCACCCAAGACTCCTTTTCTCCAGGCCAAACATCCCCAGCTCCATCAGCCTCTCTTCATCAGACTTGTGTTCCAGACCCTTCCCCAGCTCTGTTGCCCTTCTCTGGACATGCTCCAGCACCTCGATGTCTTTCTAGCAGAGAGGGATCCAAAACAGAACACAGGATTGGAGGTGTGGCCTCGCCAGTGCCGAGTACAGGGGGACAATCGCTGCCCTGGTCCTGCTGGGCACACTATTGCTGATACACGCCAGGATGCCATTGGCCTTCTTGGCCACCTGGGCACAGCTGGCTCATGTTCAGCTGCTGTCAACCAGCATCCCAAGTCCTTTTCCATGTGGCAGCTTTCCAACCACTCTCCCCCCAGCCTGTAGCGCTGCACTGGATTGTTGTGACCCCTGTGCAGAAACTGGCACTTGGCCATGTTGATCCACATACAATGGGCCTGTCCAGATTCCTCCAAAGACCCTTCCTGCCCTCCAGCAGATCAACACTCCTGCCCAACTTGGTCTTGCCTGTGAACTTGCTGAGAGTACAGCAGATGCCCTTGTCCAGATCATGGATAAGAATATTAAACAGAACAGGCCCCAAAACAAAGCACTACTAAACATCACTTGTGCCATACTGTCAGCTGGATTTTTTGAGGACTTAGCTTTTATAAAGCCATTTACTGTCTGATCCTGAGCCCCTGGCTGTCTAGCACATGCTTCATGATGCCACTCAAGATGATCTGCTCCATGACCTTCCCCAGAACTGAGATTGGGCTGACAGGTCTGTAGTTCCCTGGGTTCTTCTTCCAGCTCTTGTATGTGGGCATCACATTTGCTAACTTCCACTCAACAGTGACTTCCCTGGTTAGCCAGGACTGCTGATAAATAAAGGAAAGTGTCTCAGTGAGCACTTCTGACAACTCCTTCAGGACCCATAATTGGATCCCATCCTGCCCCACAGAGTTGTGTGATCCTAGGGTGCATAACAGGTCACTGACCATTTCCCTTTGGATTATGGGAACTTCATTCTGTTCCCTGACCCTCTCTGCTAGCTCTGGGGACTGGATGTCCAGAAAACAATTAGTCTGGATACTAAAGACTGTGGTAAAGAAGGCATAAAGTATCTCAGCCTTTTCCTAAGCCTTTGTCACTATGTAAGGAACGATGTGTCCCTTACATCCAGTAAAGGATGAAGATTCTCCCTAGCCCTTCTTTTGTTGCTAACCTAATTACAGAAACATATTGTCTTCTACTTCAGTAGATTCAGTTCTAGTTTGGCTTTCATCCCTCTAATTTTCTTCCTGTATAACCTCAGAACATCCTTGTAGTTCTCCTGAGTGGCCTGCCTCTTCCAGAGGTCATAAAGTCTCTTTTATTTTTTTTTCCTGAGCCCTAGACAAAGCTCTCTGTTCAACCAGGATGGTCTTGTTTCGCACTGGCTCATCTTTTGGTACATACAGATTCCCTGTTCCTGCCTCTTTAAAATTTCCTACCTGGAAAATTTCCTTTGCCCTTCAGCACTACCTCCCAAGGGACTTTGTCAACCAGTTTTCTAAGCAGGCCAAAGTCTGCCCTCTGGAATTCCAAGGTTGCAGTTCTACTTCTGCCTCTCCTTACTTCTCCAAGAATCAAAAATTCTGTCATTTCATGATCACTGTGCCCAATATGGCCTTCTACTACCATCACATCACCCACAACTCCTTCTCTGTTCACACTCAGGCCCAGCGCAGCACCTTCCCTAGCTGTCTCCCTCACCAGCTGTGCCAGGAACCTCCCAGACTGTTTCCTCTCTGCTGTGTTGTATTTCCAGCAGACATTTGGTAAGTTAAAGTACTCCATAAGAATGAGGACCAGTGACTGTGAGATTTCTCCCAGCTGCTTGTAGAATATTTCCTCTGTCTCTTCATCCTGGGTGGGCTGTCTGTAACAGCCTCTCACCAGGATATCTGCCCTGCGGCCTTCCCCCTGATTCTTGCCCACGAACACTCAACCTGCTCAACTCAACTCTCTTTTTTCTCTTTGCTTTTCCTGAAAGTGAGAATTTTTGCAAAGACTAACAAGAGGATGATTATGGTAATGCAAATTGGTGGGGAGCTGTTCATGGAGGTTTTTGGGTGGGGGTTTTTTTGGTTTGGCTTTGTGGGGGAGATAGGTTTGGTTTTTTGTTTCTCCCAGATTTAGAATTAATAAAAAGCAGGTTTATCTCATTTCATGTTTTCTGAAAACTGAATTATGTAACAGTTTATAGTAGAAACAAGAGAGATAAAGGAGAGAGAAAAAAGCTGGAGACAGTGAGATCTTGCCCCAGATCTTGTAAAAGATATATCAGGGAGATAATCAGGAGGAGAAATGTAGAGTTACTGCCTGCAGACCCCAACTGAGCATTGTGGATCGTACTGAGATTTCTGGCTCCTCTTCTTAAACTTACCCACTATTGTTTTCATTTGGCTATGAACTGCAAACCCTTTCAGCAATTGGACTTAAAATCTACAAGACTATACAATCAGGTTCTCTTCCCACTATTAAATGTTCTTCCAGCCTTAAACAATCCTGTGGGCTTCAGTTTCACAAGCATTGCAGGATATCAGCCAGCCGGGGTAATAGTAATATTTCCCCAGAATGACATGGCTTTCTAAATGCTGTGCTTTTGGAAAAGAGCAGAAACATACAAACATACAGACAAATGGAAATAAGTCTATTTCTCTGTTTTGTTTCCCAGAGCCACTGAGAAAAAGAAAAAGCTACCTGAGTGAAGAATGGAAATATTTGCTATGTTTGACAGAGGAAGCATGATTAAAATGCACTGAAGCTGAAATAACAGTTAAACTCTATCAAGAATAACTCTCATCAGCTCATATCACAAGTGTTACATTTATAATGCCAGTAAAGTGTATATAAAATCCATTCCATTTCAAGGCACATCTTATAATGTGTGGCCATTACCATTAAAAAGATATCCCCCAGAACATCTCACAAGATGAGAAGAGGCAGAATAGCATATCAGTGTATCTCCAGTAACCAGAAGGTATTTAGTCCTGCCAGCAGTTCTCCAACATAACCATCATTTCTCTGCTCACTTGCACAGAAACTCTCGCAACATCTGCTCAGAATTTTTCCCAACAAAATAGTTTTCCATGGGAAGTTACTGGCTAAAAAATGATGTGTTTGTGGCACTGTGGTAGTAGAAACTTCTTCCTGACCTCCAACACAACAGCAGTGAGGGTTACTTAGGCTGCCTGGATTTTTGGCTGAACTGCAGAGGAGTTGCTCTGAAGTCAGAGTCAGATCTGTAGGATTGTATGAAAACAGATTCTACCAGGGAATCTGTCCCAGAGGCACAGATCCCAGTTCCCCAGGTATAGTGAGAAAACAACTCTATGTTCCAAAGGATAAAACATCATCACACATCTGAATCAAGGGACATGCCAGCCAGGAAAGATTTTTCCATTACTCCAAAATATCAATCATTGGGAAAAATAAAAAAGGTTAACATGGAAAGATAACAAAGATGCAAAATATATTTTAAAGATTCAATTCTTTAAAACAATATCAAATTTTAGACATTTCATTTTTAAGTGTTTGTTTTTTTGCCAGAACCTCTCTTTACAGAAGACATTTTTACATCACAATGGTTTACTTTGATTTATAATGGAATGTTACATTTAACTGGAGAATTGCCCAGTTGAATACTGGATGAGTATTCATCCAGTTAAATTTGTCAGAATCCTAAAATGCCAGCTTACCTCGGAACTCACTGCATCATTTTAAAAATTAACATGGCAATGGTAATTAGCACTGGTAATTGCAAAGTGGCAGTAGTAATTAAACCAGCAAAAGTGTAGACTTCATATCAGGAAATATTTTTCAACAAGGAAGTCTATTATATTTTGAAACATGTCTCCCAAGACAAGTAACAAAGGCCCCACCACTTGGATCAATTAAATGAGACAAAACACTTGAAAATACACTGTGGGGAACAATCCCCTGCCAGCCAAGCAAATGGACAAGATGATCTTTTAGATTCTTTACATCTCCAAAGTCTGGTAAACAAAGCAGCACTGCCATGGGGAGCAGGGATGCCAACAGGCAGACCCTGCCTTCCAGAACTCCCATTAGCCTAAAGAGAAATCTTGAGCAGGACCAGTACTGTGCCTGCTCAGCAGCAATTGGGGCTCCTGCAGATATCCAGGGTACTTCTGGACCAACTTTTTTGCTCCACACCGGCTAACAAAGCCTTGCAAGGCATAACCCAAACCAGGCTGCAAAACTCTCCCCAAAACTGGGAAAGACTCATCCAGCCACTCTGCTGTTCCTAAGGACCAAAGCAGCTACTTCAGTAATAGCCTGTCTGTGTCTATAGAGGCTGTAAAGGAACTATTTGGTAAAGAGTTTTGTGGCCAGAGGGTCAGCACCTGCTGGGTCTCACTCACTTTGCGCCTGTCCAACAGGAGACAAGATCATCACCCCAATATTTTAAACTTGAAGGGGTACAAAAAACAGACTTGGAAGCCCCTGCCTTCAAGACTCTGATCCCTGCAGCAAGCAATGCTGGAGGCAAGTTCAGGCCTCTTGGGATGATTTCAGCTTTCCCTATTTCAAAGCAGCAACTACCACATCATCTGCACATCTCAACAGGTGCTGTGTGAACATCAAACAACTTTTTATGAAACTTTCAGTTTAGCATCTCTTAATCTCATAGCAACCAATTGTAATCACGAGTTTGCATAAGGGAGAGAAAATGGTCTGCAATTTGATATTCCCTAAATCCATGTCATTTAGATCTTTATTTACAGTCTACTTCTTCTCCTGATTTTTTTTAATGGCCTACATTAGTATCAATAAAAACCCTGGCCTTCATTTATCTTTCTTCCATTCTTCCAAATGCCAGAGAAAATTTCTCCATCAAAAACTAAACTGTTTTTTCCCTTTTTTTTAATTTCTACATGATTTCTGAACACCTGCTCTTTATGTCATACTGCAAAACACTAGGCAATTAAAAACTTACAGAACCAGGGAAAAAAACAAAGCTTGTATGTGTACAGGGAATTATACATTAGACAGTAATAGCTACACTTGCAACCACGAGTAAATTGTTAATTTATGTGTGTATTCAGTGCTAAACTACAAAAGCCAAAAATTACTGGGATTTTTATGTTTAGACTTTAAAGTGAAAAAATTCAAAAGCAAAGTACCCATGGCAACCTTAATTTTATTCATCTTGCCCTGTGATGCAGCTCTTGTTCAGTGATTTCACATTCCTGAGTAAACCTACATCTCTCAGATGATGTTAAGCAAGGTTAAAGAATTCTAAAAATTAATAAAGTCCTTCAGCATACTTGTATGGTGAAGTGTGCTGGAGGCATTCAAATGCACATTTTGAAGAAAAAAAATTAACTGCCTTAATTTTTCAAAAGAAATAAATGCAAACTGCCATCAAAGTATTTTCAACTCATCTCTTATATGTTCACCCTTAGCATATCCTTTTTCACATTTTTCTCAGTCTCTCAGTACAAGAAGTAAGTAACATGTTACTCATTTTATCTTTTAGTGTTTAGTCTCTGCTTCTTTGCTTATGGTCCAATGAAAGATGAAAAATGACATTTATCATGATTATTTGGCGGGGGGGGGCTTTCCTTATTTTTCCTCACTGAAATTATTTTATAATTATTTTTATAGACAAGCCTAATTTTGTATGACAGTGTTTACAATAAGAGTCATCCTGTAAAATTTCCAGGCAGTTTAACATGTGTTTTTAGCATAACACTCTAATAATTGGATGCTTATACACTCATGTTTTTTGTCCAGTAAACGTGTAAATTAGCAGGTCCTCCCTCATCTTCAGAGCTCAATGCCTAATTTCATCCAAATTTAAAAGGCAGGGACATAAGCCTCCAATATAATTGAGTTCCTGCAAATTTAATGGAAAAATGATCAGGCTAGAAGAAGACAGACATGAATTAATGTGGCCAGTGACATTCCAGAAGAAGGATAAGGGGAGCTGAGCCATCTCCCATTCTGTGTCACAGCAACCAGATGGCATTAGCACACTGGATATGCAAAGCTGCAGGTTAGCCAGGGGGTTGTTGCAGCAGTGGGGAAAGGAATTACAAATCACTGTGTATTTTCTCAATGGGACTGTACTTCAATTCTCCTGACAAAGTTTACCAGCCAGATCTCGACACCATTTTCTCCAAAAGATGCAGTGCTTCTGAGGAGTGAAGGCTGTGGCCTGGAAACTTCCCACCTAAAGGGTGTTGTACAGGTTGGAAGGATTCAAGTAGTCTTGCAAATAAGGGCAGAAGTAATTAGACTTTTAAAAGTAGCCAGTTAATGTGCTTTGAAAAGGGGCTGCAGGGGGGCAGGTGGAGGAGCTGATGCAGCGTTCAGCCTGGCTGACACTGGTGTCAGTGGGAGGAGAAGCACTGCTGAGAGCACTTTCTGAACACACTGAACAAAGTTACCCAAAGTATATTATCTTTAGCAGAGACTCATTTCTTTACACTGTGAAGGTGATGCACCTGCCTCTCATGAATACAGTGGAGCCCAGCAATGGGTTTTGGTGAGCTACATAGTGCACTGACCAGTTTCTTGGCTCTGTGCATATTGTCCCAAGCCAGAAGGTACCAGACTTCCAAACCCCAGAGAGTCCCAGTCATCTCTTACAGGCAGCCTAATTCCAGCACCCTTCACAGCATCCCTTGATACTTCACGTTGTCACCAAGTGGTTTCTGAATCAAGAAGAATCAGCTATTTTCCTTCAAGCCCAGGAAAAGAAATGAGAAGAACCTGCTCAAAATCACCCCCAGAATTTCTGGAATCATGGCTTACTTCCTCTGGCTGCTCTGCACAGGCGACACACAAGCATTAATACAAGATCCTTACCTAAAGTCATAGGAGAACCATAATCAAGTGCTATTTATTCTCTCTCTTGCCCTTTCTCAAAAGCAAACAAAAAAACCTCCACAAAAACAACAAAGAGCCCTGTCTTGTCCTTTGTATTGGATGTTAACAGAATATTCTTTTCTCTCCTCTTACTGGAAAATAAAATAATACAATATTAACTTTGGTAACAGTAAAATATATTGATGGTAAATAAAATACTACTCATTGCAACTTTGGCTATAATCCAAGAATTGCAGCTGAATAGGATTCCTGAGCCACCTGATGTACCATAAGACTCAATCCCAGTTTGGGGTCTATAGCGGCATTGTTGTTTAAGGAGCACTTGGATGGAGTGGTTCCTTCAGAAAAAAATATCTGATACTGAAAAGTTCCTGGATGAAATTTCAGTAAAGAAATTTCAGTTCTGCCGAGTGTATAGACATCTCACCTGAGTTTATAATCTGCCACTTCTGTAGCCTACAGCCTTTTAGCTGAAAGGTCTTTTGGTGCTGCAGGACTCTTAGAATAAACCTTATATATTAGACAATGAATGAGACCATGGAGTACACAAAAGGAAACCCATCCCCCTTAGCTCAGAGCCACTCAGTGATTTTGAGTTTGTATGTAGCCATGGCATCCTCTAAGAGATCTACCAGGAGAAAGCAATGCAAATTAAATTCTGTGTACTCAGCCACATTTCTCTCTCTCTTATTAACGTGGGGCCAGGAATGCCTTCCCCATCCCTCACAGAGCTCTAGCTGATGCACTAGGAGCAAAGGTTTGCTCACTTCACGCATTAGAGGTTGACTCCAGTGCTCCTACATAAAGGTGACAAACATTCTCATAGCTGTAAGGCTTCCATGGAGGTCTAATGGGATGTGTTACTAGAGAAATCAGAATGTGTGGGGACATGGTGCTGGATGGTAAACCAAGAAGCACAGGAAACCTCCCCAAGGTGCAAAGCGAAACATCTGCCCAAATTGTTTTAGCTGGCTGGTTTGCTGGGAGACTGTAAGGCAGAGTGTGAAAGGCAGCAGCAAGGAGAAATGCAAAGGGTCAAAACCAGGGTAGGAGACAAAGTGTTAAGCTGAGCAGAATTTCAGAGTGAAACCCTCATTACCCTTTGTGCTTTCCTCAGCAAGACTCAGAGATTGTCCATCAGCCACACATTGTCTCAGGAAGGGGAAAGTGAGAGCTCTCTGGACATGAGATAAAAAAACCCACAGGATCTCTGATTCACCAGCAAATGTCTTCTCAGTTCTGACCATTAGGAGTTTTATCAGATTCAGCTCTCACAGCAACGGCACCATTCACATACGCAGCAGTAACCATTCTCTGGGATGTTTTTATTCCCATTTGGAAAGGGCAATGCCCTGACAGCAACGCAAAGCAGCTTGAGAGAGGGAAGCTCTCCCAAAGCAGCCTGAGAGAGGGAAGCTCATGCATCTTCTCCACTAACACAGACTATATCTGTCCCACAAAGCACAGCCTCAGCAGTGAGTGTGGCTGCAGCCCATCTCCCCAAAGCTCCGGCAAGGGAGGCATTGCGTGCAAAGAGCAATGTCCTGCAGACGAGGCAGCGCTGAAGGGAGCCGCCTTGATTAAACTCGGTTGTTCTCCTCACACAAGTCTTCTGTGCACGCTCCTGGTTATGGCTGTTAGAGCTGCAGCAGGGTGACATGAATTGCCTCTTATCTAATTGGAAAACACCCACAGAGTTTCGAAGTACTCATTTAGACAGGCAAATCAATAAAGGAAATGGTAAGCATGAGAATACAGTGCAACTATAGAACCTGTGTAGGTCCTGTATACTTTTGCTTAATAAAGATTAACTCTTGCCAGTTTGCTGCAATACCCAGACCTCAAAAATAGCTGAACTTGTAGATTCTACCCTATAATGGGAAGAAGTACCTTGCCGTTATGCATACACCCCAAAGCAAGAGAATAAGCCTTTTGCTAAAGAGGCTAGAAAATCAGAAGTCATTTCAGAGAGGGCAGAAGAGAGGAAGAACTTCCCTTAATTGTAACAGTTCTGAAGCTGGCAATCAGATTTCTATTAAAAGGGGGGAAAAAGCAAAATCTGGTTTGTGAAACAACAAAAGCAGCAGCTGTATTTCTATAGAGGTCTGCTGCTATAAGGCAACTTGCAGTAAAGGAAACCAACAGAAAACTGAGTCCAGCTTTTGAACTTTCAACTTTCCTTGTCTTTTTACTTACACACGCATCAGTGACTGCGCAAATCCCAACTGGCAAAGCCACTCAAAAAAAGAAATCAGGACTATTAAGAAAAATTATTTAGTTCCTAAAATCTCTACATGCTTCAGGAAAAAGAAAGAAAAAACCAGCAATTCTTACAGTTGCTTAGTTCAGGATTAGTTTTGTTTTTCTTATTTCTCTTTGGCATTCCTTCCCCTAAATCTCCAATCTCTTTCACAACAGGCTTATATTGAGTAGCTTCAGGCAGCTGAGAAAATAAAAATCCTGTTTAGCAATGTAAGTATCTCTCCTCTCACTGTTGCTAATAGGAGTTCTGTGCATAAATCACAGCATGCACCGAAGGGAGCACAGATCTTGAAGCCCACAACTATCTTCACCCACTGCTTGATTCTCTTCTCATTTGCACTAACATATTGGCCTCGGGGGGAGCTCTTCTGTCATGTCTGTGTAAGCCAGAGGAAAAGCAGGCCCCTGGGACGAGAATAGAGAATTTGGCATCTTAGTCTGCTGGCAAAGGTCAGAAGGAACTTTCAGAGTAATACAGGTTGACTCATAATGGCTCCACAGAAACTGAAGGCATGGGATAAGTCAATATGCATGTTCCAAATTCAGCCGTCCTTCCCTCACCACCACATGCTGGCCCTTCCACATGTACTTCACAGAAGTACGGATAACCCAGGATTTCCTTGCTGGGGTGACAACTGTTTAGGAAAAGGTGTTGGAGGAAGTTGACAGGACTGACAATCACCCCGTGTTCAGGAAGTCTCTCTATCCTCTCTCGATGAACCACTCACTGCATGACTGAAGGTGATTCTGCCAAGCCAACATTTCATGGTCACTGCTCTATACAGGGTCTCTTGAAACAGAGCTCTCCTCTGTTTCAAGAAAAAAAATTACCACCAGGATTTTAAGGTAAGTTCTTTTTTATATAGCAGCTGCAGTTCTTAAGTTCATGTTTCCTTTCAAACTAACATTTTATTTATCAACATAAATGAGTAAAAACCAAACAGATCCTTAAAAAAAGTACTTTTATTTGCATTTTTGTTCAGTTAGAAAAGGAAATGCATAATAAAATTAATGGATTTTTTTTTTATTAGATCCTTTTCCTCTTATTGACAAAAGTGTATTTTAATAAGTATTTTATCTCCTCTTGCTTGATCCCGTACTAAAGTCTTGATCTTATACGTTGGACATCAGTCTGTTGCCATGGAAATCATCATAATATCACCAAAAAAGCAGTATTATGACTTCACTGCAGGATCAAGGAGAGAGAAAAAGGCTGCATGGGATCAAGTCCTTAAGCAGCAATAGCCTTAGTTATTAACACAAAGAAAGAAAACAATTTTGAAAAATACATCAGAGGCAAATTCACATATGTTTTGCAAAGTTCAGTGAATATTTTCCCTAGAAGGCAAATGCTTATGGAGCATTAATTTCAAAGAGATCCTAAATGCCTAGTTTCTGTTCTTCCAATCTGTTATCCCACTCACTATTTGAAACATGCCCTTTCTATGAATAAATTCTGGTCATTTTTCATTCCATCCCTTCCCAATGCCCACTCAGGACCTCCTTGCCAAGTTTGCAGTCCCATTTCATTAGTGAAAGGGCTTAATTCAAATGAACTTTTTCAATTGAACGCAGTCATTTAGTTCAGGTGGTCTGGGTGGTGGGACAAGATGACATGTGCCAAATCCCACCCCAAAATGGAATTCACATGTGACTACCATAACATGAAGACGTGATAAGCTCTCTGTAAGCCTAGAAGTACACACTTTCAGACACTCAATATGCCCAAGACCACATTTTACCTTTGAAGGGGTAGAGTGAACCCTCCTGTTCATTTTCACCCTCTGCTTTAGCACCTCCCTGTGCTGCTTGAGAACAATTTCAATTCTTACCCTAGAGAGGCTTTAGGGATCCAGAGAAGCCAGAGAAGGCTTTCCTAAGGGATGGCCAGGCCAGTTTCAACAGCTACACACAAATTCTAACCTGCAAATTTTGAGCCCTTCATCTGTACAAAACAGTTAAACCTGAAGCTTTATCAAGGACTCTCCATATCCCAGCAGGGCTGTGTGAATGAATTAAAACTTAGGGAAAAAGAAACACCACTACTATATGGAAAACTTATTTATATAGCTCAGTGGGTCTTGCCTAATGGTGGGCGCTACCATACCCCATTGATGTAATTCCTGACAACAGCAGCAGCAACTTTACAAGAATAATAACAGACACACTTTGAGAAACTCCAGAATATAGCTGTGGCCTTAATAATTTCCTTTCAGGACATATTTGTTCTCATGAGCTCTGTTCCAGTGATCATTTTGAGGGGTTGGCTAAAGCTGAAGAAGAGAAGAGGCACTGCTGCAGAATTCAACTTTAGACTTTGAGCTTTAACAAGCATGACCTTCTCCCAAAACCTGCCAGGCTTGGCAGCTCTCTGAGACCTCCTTTCCACACACCAACATCAAACACTTTCTCCCTGAAACAGTCTCAGGAAGAAAATAGGATTTGGAGTGGTCACAGACAGTACAAAAGGGGCTGGAAGAAATATTAGAGGGAGAAAAGAAAGCATTGGTTGAGATAAGACTATTCCCTTTATGGGTTCTCTCATTTTCTGTTGGATGAAAAACTTATCTTTCTTCTGAAAACCATCATGCACACACCATAAAGTTGTGATTGCTTATGAATTTACATGTGTTCAACTTGGCTTTCTCAACATTACTAAATCTTCCCAGTGAGAAGACCTAGATCATCTGTATTACATACCAAAAGACTATTCATTCCCATTAAGAATTCACTGGTTTTTTGCCTCCAGATGTGTTTTAAGCTGCTGTGAAGCCTCAGAACTCAGCAGATTAATGTGCTCTAAATGTCATTCGATAAAGGGGACTGCTGCCAGTGGTTCATTCAGTCTGCACAGATTTCATTACCTAAATGAAGTACCCTCCAAGAAAAGCACATTGTTTTTGGTTAGGAGGTTTTTTGCGATTGTGTTTTTAGGTTAGTGTTTTGGGGGGTTTTTTGTTTGTTTTTTTTAAATAAAATTCCATTTCAGTTTATATTTTTTCCTTTCTAATTGAAATTAATTTCCTTAGCTGTTTTATTTTAGAAAACACCCGGAACAGGGCTATTATTTCAGAGGCAATTATGAACTTGGAAATATAACTATGAGACTTATTTCTTTAATTGCAGATATAAATAGGGACCATAGTGCAGAAATTGCTTACAAGCATCTTCCTGGATTGTGCTGGAAGAAAACTGCAGAATCTGATGCTCATCTAATTCCTAAGAGACACAGGCTAAGATAAAATAAATAGGGAGCTACATCTACTACTGAGTTCTGCCTGAAGCTTTGGCCCAGCCTTTCCCTGTCATAGTCCTGCTAGTGCAATCAGAGCAAAAATTGTGAGGGTTTTAGCAAATTATTGAAAAACAATATTGCAGCTCTGACTGCAGAAAGAAGAACTTCTCTGATCCTGGAGTAAGCAAAGCAGGATTAAATCACAAAAAACAGCCCATATCCTTTTCCAGAAGTCTTAGTCATTTGCCTTTTGGAGCTGGAAAAGTTGATGCTATGGTGAAATGTCTACAGATAAAGCAGAGGCAGCACCAGTTGATAAAGAAAAGTTTTTAATGAAAGGAAATTGACAGTGGAGGTTTTTAAGGGTAGGGAGGATGAGAGCAACTCAGAAATAAAATGGTTATATAGGACTAGAGTGTCTCTCAGGGCTTCTACCAAGCCTATGGCACTAGTTAAGCCTGTTCTTTAGGGCACCCGTGCCAGCATAGCCCAGTGAAAGGCAGAGAGATGGCAGCAACACCAACAGCCAGAACAAAATGCAGTTATTCACCATGCCTGTTCAGAGCTCTTCATTATTTTAGCTGGCCACGCTGACAGCTGTAATTAGGCACTCTTAGCACAGCATGATACGTTTCAGAAATCAAGGCACTCCCCCACACTCCCCACCCCCCTGAGAGGCATGTCAAGGGGCAACTTCCACAACTGCTGCCTGCTGACCCCTCTCTGACATGACTTGATCCTTCTCTGTTATTGATCTCAGCTCTTTTTTCCATCTCCGTGACTCCCAAGGCACCTGCCAGGTAATAAAAATCTGCATCAAAATGCACAGCACACAGGGTGCTGTGAGCCAGAAGCAACATTTGTCTTAAAGACCTGGAAACCTGACAGTGTCGATAAGGGCCAGTTATCACAGTGTTTTTTGATCTTTCTGCTGAGGTTGTAAATAACTTCCATGGGTAGCCAAATGGGGATAAAAATGGAGAATCTGCCACGGTAACTATAAAAACAACGTGCTGCTGTGTCAGTGGCAGCAGACATAGTTAAGCAAGATAAGCAGCCCCTGCTGCCTTCAGAGCTCTAAACACTCCCTGAGTTTCAAAGGGAAGGTATAGGATGATATGTTTTTCTTGCACCACCATTAATTATGTCTTTTCCTACGTAGCTGTCCATCAAGTACTGTGCTCAGATGCAAGCCCAACACAAGCATCTCTAAATAGCTCAATGAAGCCTTGTAAGGATATGTGACATTTCAATACCAGTTTCACTCAGGAAAATCTTGCATCCCTATTCGCTCCAAAGCACCTCCAAACCCCATACACCAGTGGAAGCAAGTGCACCCACTGAGTGAGGTTAACAGTATTTTTGTTTGGACATTTGCCTCTTCTCTCACTCCCTTCTTCTACCACAAGGTGAAATTCCAAAATATGCCTTGTGCGGTTATATAAGCTATACCTGAGTTACACATTGCTTCCTAAAATCCTATTGTGCCAGGTTTACTCTGAAAAGTCAGTGTAGCTACCCAGTGTACTACTAAAATAGAGGTGATGAAGACCTAGAGCTAATGCCACATGCTTTGCAAAGAGATGAAGGATACAGACCTGATTCTGTCTCAAAGCTTTTCCATTCCCATTACAGCTCTCCAGCCCTGAGTGATGACTTAAAGCAAACCACAAGAGCAATAAAACTGGAGACAAGCTAGGCAACTAAAGGTAGGGGGGAAAGAGGAACAAAAGCACATTGACAACAGCTGCTCTTCAGCATTCTCAGATTTAAGCAGGTTTCAGGCCTCAGGAAATTCAAACAAAAATCAACAGCAACAATGACATAAACTATGCTTCCTAAAGAATCTTATTCTCTCTGGTCCACCTGGACCAAGCCGTCTCTGAGCAAAATCAGAACTCCAAATACATGATGCTAATCCTCAATCCTTTAAAAATATTTCCTATAACTGTGCCTGCCTCATCACTTTGTGTTCATTGAACATTGTTCAGCGAGAGGATGATGCTTTCAGAATTTACTGATGTTTTCCAACAGCAACCTGTTGCTGCTGTTATCACAGAGTAGAAGATATCTCGGGGCATCTTCGGTTCCATTTTCCTACCTTGGAAGGCTCTAGCACCTTTCAATGATGAGCTCTATCTTCCCAGGTAGAAAAATTTTCTTATAGTCTCTTTATTTTCAGCAAGACACATTGAAATTAAACCTAGAATATGATCATATTGTTACAGCAAATATATTGGCTGGCTTGGCAAAGTGAAAATGCACATACAAGGCTTTCATTTCACATCAAAAGGAGAGGTACTGATAATGATTGAAGTCTGCCTTAGTGAATGAGGCTTTTGAAGACACACAGGAAATGAATCAGTGCTTTCACTCTATTTTTTTGCATAACAGCAATCCCTTTCCAATAACACCAAACTGAGGTATGGGTGCAAGAGGGGGGTCAGGGACCAAACTCTTATTTCATCTCCAAGACAGATGATAACTCAAAAATTACCTTTAAAGTGCTACCAATGTTGCTGCAGCCAGGGAATCTATGGGCTTTTTCCTTATTAAATTATTCAAACCTACAGTAGTTTTTTCCCTGCTGTCACAATCCATCCTCTTTTATAAACATTAAACATATCTCATATATTTAAGAGTTAACATATAAATATTATACACTAAAAAATTCTGCTTCAAAATGTTTCCATCCAGTTGTTCAAGGCTTTATACCAGGAGATTTTTATTCATCTTCTTCTCTCAGATATGTGTATGGTGCATATGTAAATAGATGATAATATATTTTTAATAAACAGGACAAAACTTAGAGCTTTTGATTTAAAAAAACAGAAAGATGGAAGCAGACATAACGAAAAATCTAACTTACTGTTTTACTAGATCACAGAATAATTTGACATAGGCTAAGAATTTTTTATAACTCATCTATGCCATTCTTCAATCTTAATGAGGTACAAAGATAACCTTCCAAACTTGTTCCCACATTATTTAAACTTTTCTAGGTTTTTCTCTTTCTCTCTAAATTATTACTGTACAGATATAAATGGATTTGCAGCAATAGAGATAGGGAGCCAGTTCTCCTCTCCTTCATACCAAGTAAAATGAGGAATAACTCCAAAGAGAACACCTCTAAAATTGACTAAATTGTACCAAACACATTCCTGGTCTCGAGGCAACATTTTTCTCTTGAAAAACAATAAACCCCCCAAACTTATCTAACAATTTCAAATGCGTAGTTTATGAGATCTGGCACTTTAGGGGCTGGAGGAAATACTATTTTAATGAATTAAATTTATGGAAGAACTTAGGTTGGATCATTACTCTCAGAGCTACAATGCTTAACTTGAAATAGTGACTTAAAGCTAGATTTTCTCCTAAAAAGCAGGATTTTTCTCCTGAATGTAAGTGCCTCCTTCCAAAGTTACAACCCAAGAGAATTCACTCAATTGCAACCTTTCTCTGGAAGAAGTTAAACTCCTTAAGCCCTTTCTCTTTCAAGTGAAAGGTGTCATGTGCCTTAACATGTTCTTCCAAGCCTGCCCAGGACACCAGTGGCACCCAGTTCTGGCCTGATGCAAACCCAGACTGGAGCAAGAGCAGCTGCAAGAGGATGCACCCATGGTTCTTCTTTCTGGGGTCCCTCTTCAGGGAGAAGGGATGCAAAAACTGTGAGCACTCCAGCCACCCGTTTTGAGGGAAGACATGCACTGGTTTGACTCTCAGAGCTGCAATGCCACGCAGGAAGGGGTTTGAGCAGGAGGAAGAAGAGTGGCAAGTGCAGCACAACTCTGAGACTGGGGAGGACAATCCTTTGGTCAAGAAGGTCAGGATTCAAGTCTCTGCCCTGTCCTTCCACAGAAGCTGCTACAAGACACATTTTTTTTGACATTCTGTGGTAGCTGCACCCAAATCTGCTTTTGCCTGTGAAGTGTCCCTCCACCTGATAATAGTTACAGCACAGGTGGAGGGACCAAGAGTCAATTCCATACCAAGGGTCAGCAGAGGTAAAGAACCACCTCACCTTCCCATCCAGATTTGTTGTTTACATGCAACAAAGGAGTTTTTCCCAGTTCTCAACAGTTTTCAACAGTTTCCCAGTTGCAGCACTCCATGTTGCAACAAGCTTTTAAAAGAATAGAACCCCAGGAATAAGGGAGGATTCCAGAACAGAGACTAAAATACCATGGAAATTACCTAAAGCAATTTGTGATTTTAATTCTTTTTTTTTCCCTCTCACAATCTGCCCCCTACAGAAGATTATCATGATCTTCTTACATAAGTTAAACAAAGTAGCATAGGCCATTGCAGTATCATCCAAGACCTATCTATAACTTGTCTGTTGTCTACAAAGTCTTCACACAGAGATGATTTCAGTAACTGCACCTTCAAGCAAATACAAGACACATACTACACCCCATCACATTACTGTTTTACCAGAAGTCCTTTGGTTGGATAACCTCTACTATCCATTGTGTTAGAAACTGTTCCCTGACATTATTAATGCCAAGAAGAGACTTTCCAGATTTCCTTACCTTTTCTTTCTGAGCTGTTTTGATGGCTCATATTATCAAAGTTGATTGGCAACACAGAAATACAACGTTATGCTGACACTTGCATTCAAAGTGGATGCCTAAATACAAAGGTACTACTTCATATACAGCTACATTCTAGGACAGCTCCCATACTGCAGTCTCTCCAGTAATATTGTATGACATCCAGCTGAGACTCTCAGCCAAGCCAGTATTAGCAGATTTACTCAGTCACTTACTTGTGCATGGACACATTCATACACATATAAAGTTCTTCCAACTTTTATTTAATAACAACTTTTCCATTTCAAGCATTTTGAAAAACCATTAAGCCTTTTTTTTAAAGTGATATCTCTGACACCAACTAGGAAGAAAGAAGAAAAATTAAAGCTGCTGTTCTACCCTTAATCTGCTGCATTGTGATTAGGATGGATAACTGCATCTGCAGGTTTGCCATGTGTCTTGCAGCTTTAGGCAGAGAGCAGTGAACTCTAGGTACAATGGCTTATTATGAAACCAAAGTGTGGGAATGTGAAAGTTGTTATCCTTCTGTAATCTGTTTCAGAGAATTTATTTTTGCTATCTATGTAGTCAGAAGGAGGTCTAAAAGGTAAGGCTGTGCATTGTCAGCAATGCTGTGCATCATTACTAGACTCCCAGACTGGTGGCATTAGTGCAGCCTATGGAACACCTTAGTTTGTGACAAAACCTCCAAGTTAATTACACAAACACCCTTCTTTTTGTCTCTGTTAATTTTTCAAAGCCTATCCTAATAGTGTTTCATAATGAAAACCAAAGGGACTGGCCTTTGTATAATTTGGTTCCCTGGAATTTGCTAGTTCTGCTGAATTCTTCCAGTAACTGCCTCACTATTTACCACGCAGCAGAGGTCTGATACCTTCCCTACAGAGACAAGTAGCTTTGCCTTCTCCTTCGGGCTCTTCTTACTCTTCCAAATTATTCTGATTGATATAGACCTCAATCCATGCTAATTATGCAGAGCTTCTCTTATAAAGTGCAGTTCCCATGGCAACAGCATCGGGCAAACAGGTGCGTGGAAAGCTGTGATATATTAAACGACAGCTACCCTCTGCCTCTGCGATGTAGATTGCCATTCGCAGGGTTTATTTATAGCAGGTAGTAATTAATCCATGTGAATCTCATTTCATTGAGAAGGAAAAAAATAAAAAGTGCAGAGAATTATTAGCAAGAGTCCTAATTATCCTCATACCATGGATTCTGAAAGTTTTTTCGCCGTCAGATAACACAAACATGGAATTGTTGAATTATCATTTGTGTGGAGATGTCAATATCAGAAAAGCTACTCCATTGCCTGACAAATACCTCGCATTCTCCCCCTGCAGAGCTGGAACTTGCATTAATGTTGCCATAGTGGAGCTGGAGCAACAAAATATAGACATTGCTCTGTCAAAGAAAGGAGATGTTGGCTTTTCTTGGGAGGCCATAACACTGAGGTAACTGGGAATCAAGTGTATGGTACAGGCCTTCAAATCCTTTGCCAGGAATGGTTTCAGCTCTGATACCAGCTCTCTCTGTGACCTGAAACAAGTCTCTCAACCTCTCCTTCTCTGCTCTGACTCCCATAATGCCTCTTTTTTTGAGGCTAAAAGCAAATGGTCTGAAAACACTTCAAAGATGAAAAATTGGATATTATGCTGCAAAGTAGGATAGGCTTTGCATTTAAAAAAACCCAGCACGTAGTAGATTCATCTCTGTCTAATTCAGCCTTGTGTTTCAGAGCTCCTTGAGTAACATAGGTAAGCTTAGGAAACCAAAACTAAACTGGTCAGAGTTGTGATCCCTATTGCAATGCAATATTTGTACTTGATGTATTTCTTGGATCTTTGCTATGTCTCAGATTTCACTCTTTTTTTTTTCTTTTCTGTGCCTATGTGAATGATCACAGTTGGCAGACAACATTCCAGATTTTAAAGAAATACAATGATAAAAAATGAACACTTGATCATCAAAATAGCCTTCCCAAAAAAATCAATACACATCTTAGATGAAGTACACATCTTAGATGAAGTACGGTTTGGAGTTTAAGGCTGAGAAGGTGAAGAAAAAATTCCCAATTGCTGTTACAGGCACCACTAGGATTATTTTACAGAAAAATCTTTCAGTCATAATTACTGCAAAACCTACTTATTTTTCCACTGCTCTGGGTTTTTTTCAAAAAAAAAAATAGCTGGGAAAGTTAAATGACCAGCAGATATGGGTCAGATCATTCACAGGCAGTACAGCCTGAGCTACTCATCAAGTCTCAGGGCATGCTCGAACCATCAGATAAACAGGACTACAGATGACAACAATTAGCAGGTGGAAAGCACTGAGAATGCTTTCCTCAGCCCTCCAGTCCTAAGGGAAAACTTAGGGAGTACAACAGCCTGGAAATGCCTGGACCTGGTGAGCATTCCCCTTGTAAACTCAAGTTCTGGAAAGCTGATAGCCCAGGGTCAATGACCAAACAACCCTTGCAGAAAGACTTGCCTGTGCTAAGGATGGTTTGCCACCACAGCACAGCATTACTGGGGCCATGGGGTCTGAATTTGACATAGTTTAGAGGAATTTTCTCCTGACTTGGATGGAGTCACTGCCTATTATCCTTTGAAGTTAAGCCGCTCTGGATTTGGAGATACTGCATATAATTTCAGGAATCATGCAAAGCAACAGAGGAAAGATTTGACTTGACCTATAGTCCAAAGCAGCACCTTGTTCTTGCTTTATCAGATTCAGGTTAGTGTCACAGCCAGTAGCTAAACATGCAATTCTAAGAGAAAGAAAAAACCTTGATGGGGTAGCAATTATTCATTTCCTGAACAGACCCAGTTACATCAGAGTATGAAAAATGAAAGCTGCATAGGTATGCACCTAACCTGCTGGGAAATCCTCCCATGATAAAATTCTTCTCAGGAATATAAATATTTCACAGAAATGGGTTACACATGTTTTGAAACCCGATATAAATCAGTTTGCTCTGATCCAGGCCTAGTTTGGGGGACAAGCCCTATGTGCTGCACCCTTGCAGACAGCACTACAAAGCTTCATTAGGAGGTGATGTTGGCAAGTATGGGGCAGTAAAGAGGATATAAATTTGGCTTTTCAGAGGCTTAATTGCCTTTTCCTGACTCTCTTGCTAATTAGTACATATCAATCTATTCTATCAGATTTGATGTATATATTTATTGAAATTCATGAGCCGTGTATCCATTTAAATCTAAAAAACAGGAACTCAGAACAGTGCAGGTGAATTAATTATTCTTGCAAACTAGAGTGATTTTTGCAGCAAGGTCTGCTTGTTATGGCTTTCCAGCTGCTCAGGGGTCTCTGCATCATTCTCTAACAAGATACTGCACCACAAGACCAGGGACAGCTGGAGAACAGGATACAGCAGCCACAGCTGCTGTTTACACCCAGGGTGCATCAGGGACTCAGAGGAGGCTGCAGACTTCTTTTATACATGACTTGCATCAGTTAAATTTCTGCTAAAGTGGAAAATTGCAGCAGGAAACTCCAAGCAGACTTCAGCCCTATTTTACTATCTGAGAAGGAGAGAGGAAGTTGAGCATCTCACCAGCCTCTTGGATCTTCTGGTTGTCCAAAGGCCCAACACAGACCAATTTTTTTAAATGTTCTCTGCCTCAAGAGCCTAACACAGGTCCTAGGTCTGAACTTTCCCTGCTTTCCCAAACATTTTCTTTTCCAGGGGTCTATGACAGAACACAGAGGCCAGCTTAGCATGGACAAGCCCATACCTACTGGATGTTAACATGTAACATCTGAAGTTTTATCAGTTCCAGCTATATCCCTTGACTCATCCTTCAAAACTGCCTCTTCTACCATCAACCCCATCAATAGCTTCCAGCAAGGAAGAAGAGAGGCTACTGGTAGCTTCCAAAAATACTCCAGCACATGCTTGCTCCTTGAACTGAGCTGTATGGAGATCTGAGCTATCCAAAACCACTCTTTTTGATAATCTTTCCAGGGTGCTTCCTCCTCTTCTGCCTATTTCACTTTACAATATAGTCTGGTTTCCAGTTAGGCTGCAGCCTCTCCCAGCAGGGCCCATCTCTTACAGGGTGTTTGTATAGATCAACCTCAGTACAAGTTATAGTTAATAAAAATGAATACTTCAGCCCTCATGGAGTTACGGTGATCTGAGGGCATAAGAAAGACAAAGTTTGAATGGAAAGAGAAAATACTTTTGTTGGTTGTTCTTTTTTTTCCCTTAGACTGAGAGGCTAGGAGAAATGGAAAAAGCAGACAATTCCTTGTGTGCCCTGGAGCTTGCCTACTTTTTCCATCCCATCCTAGTAGTTAGTTTAATAAAAGATTGTACTTGCTTTGCCTAATAATTATGTCTAATGTCAAGAGATTTAAGATCTCAGTTAAACTCTATTTGAGCAGGATTTTAAATTAAAGCATGCAAACTTAGCACTCTTTACTGTGAGAGATCCCTTGTGTGCTTAAAAGAGTGTGGACTGCATGGGTCACTGCTAGAAATCGTTTAGAAATAGCTACCAGATTTTTTCCATCTCCTAGCAAAGCTGGAAATATTAAAAAGCCATGGATGGCTTCCACTAAGTCATCATCTTTTCACATCAAGAAAATCAAGTTCTTCACTTTGAATGCCTTTACAAGGTCTCCACTCTAAGGAAACATCGAGTTGTTCTAACCTGAGTCTATAATGACCTCTTACAGCAAATTCAGATTCTGCACATGATTTATATGTTGCGTTTTTGTAGGTCCTGTCATGTTTCTGTATCCAGAGGACAACAGAAAAACCCTCTTTTCCACTTATCCTGATTCCAAAGGTCTGGCTGCTCTTAGAAACTCTCACAAAAATAATGCTGGATCAAAAATTTTCACAGACTGACATACCAACAAAAAAGAGAGGTGGTAAAGGAAAGAATTGAACCACTACAATAATCCATCATCTAGTGTATGGCTGTAAAATAATCAGCTGGAATAGAGCTCAAATGAAACCCTTAGATCTTCCAGTCTGTGGAAAATTTGTTATAACCATCCAGCAAACCTCTGGAGATGTAAGGGAGAATTAAGAGTCTTATCAATGGCTTAACATAACACAATAAAGTGTGTTCATGAAAAAATTCAGTCTACCTGTATGATTGTCTATGCAATTAATGTTCTAACTTATTTTGTGCTAACTTCATCATTCAGCCAAGCCTGCAAAGAGTTTCTCTCTACCTCCCTCAGTATATTTAGGGGAAAGATTCACCTTATTTCTGCCCTTCCTCCAATCTCAGAAGGCAACTTCTCCTTTATTCAGTGAGCACATTATTTTGCTTTGGTAATTCCCACTTCATGGCCTTTGTCAAAACTGTCATCTTTTTGTCTGGGAAAAAGCATACCAGGATGTATCTGGGGTCAGGCACTAGTGACACTTAGACGACCATGGAGTTTGTTGTCAAACAAGACCTATCTGTCAACCCCCAGATTAGGTCTGATACCATAGCAGTGCTCTGCTAGAGCTTCAAAGCAAAGAGAAAAACAGCAAAGCCTTTGGTGAGGGGGACAGAGGTAGCACCAAACACAGACTCTGAATCTATGCAGAGACAGCAGGAAACTTGCCTATCTAAAATACTTTATAGGTTTACAGGCTTGTTTTCTGATCAACCTTATCTTTCTCCTGCCTTCCAGATCACTGCAAAGCATTGTTCCAGGCTGTTGTTCCAGGGTTCCTGGGGTCTGGAGGCGGCTATGGTTGAAAAGGATAGATGCTCCTCCAGGAGGATTTTTGCACCACTTGGAAATTCTTACCCAAATATTATCTGTGTGCCAAACACCCTGAACTATCTAATCTATGCTAATTCAGACAAAGAAAGGGAAAAGATGACTGATTCAAATTTCAATACAGTATTTGCAACCACTAAGGCCTGCTGGTCTTAGATATCAAGCCTAAAGGAATCAACTAACAGAAAAACTAAGAGCACAAATATCTCAGGAGCTAATTATCAAAAGGTGAAAGATTAAATATTCTGAAAAATTATGAAGTAAAAGACTGTATTTACCTTTTTTTTATGTTGACAGACCATATACTTCAAGAGAAGAGCTGAGTATTGTGCTACTTAGGCCCATCATGTTAATTATAATTGGTCTGTCAAAGATGTAAAAAATGCCTAAGTGATAGGTTTTGAAACAACATCAGCAGCAGGGCACTAAGCATAGTTCTGCAAAGCTGAGAAAACAAGCTCTAATAAAAGGGAACCTGTTTACTCCATAAAATCAGTTCCAGTCCCCAGAGCTCCCACTTGACCTCAGCACTGTATGTGAGAGAGAGTTGCAGTGGCCTCCAATTGAAAAATATTTCCAGTTTTTCGAGTACTTTCCATATTAATTGCCAGAAAATATAGGGGTACCTTGCATCCACTATTCAAAAAAATTTATCAAAGAGGAGGCTTCTTTAAATACGTCCATAATTTTAAGTGCATTCAAACTCCAGCATTATCTCTCTTCCATTCTGTATTTTAGATAAAACCTCTATAAGTTTACAGCAGTATAGTGAAAGGAAAATCACTATAGCAATATTATAATAATCCCTTAAACAAGAATCATAAACTAAGGAAATCCCAATTCAAGTTTAAATTGAAAAGAAACTCAAGCAAAATGTGATGCATGGAAATTTTTTATTAAGTCACACCATACAATTTCTCCTTCTTTGAAGGGTGTAATGATACCATCCTGATTGCTGTATATTTAAAGTCCCACTAATTTTCAAAACATCTGAGACCTAAAAGGAGTTTATATGAAATGAGAAATTCTGGGTTTTTTTAATTATTATTCCTTATGCAACTAGTGAAAACTAAAGCTTCGGATATTTCCCAGCTGTCTATTTCCAGGATTTTTGACTATTTAGGTCTGTTTCACATTTGACTGTGTCTGGATTTTCTGTATTTTGAGTGCTTTGTTCTGGATGTTACAGTCTCCTAATGGCATTTATTGGCATTCAGCACCAACATTAACTGCTAGTTTACTGCTTTTATAAAATAAAGATTTCTTGTAAATGTTTTCCTTTTCTCACCAGAAGAGCATGAGATGACACCTTTCCATTCAAGGGCTGTGCTCCCCACAGCCCAGGGCAGCAGCCCACAGTTAGCCAAATTCCATCCACAACTGCACACAGGCCTGAGAGCAGCAGCCCCAGCAGCACCCAAGCCCAGCAGATGCAGAAGGGGTCCCCTCCTCCCCCTGCCACAGCAATGATTTGGGAACTCTGTGTTTAAAGGTAATAGGAGCAAAGCACAACTTCAAGGTCTCATTAATACACATATGAGTGTGGATCCCTTGCTTGTGCATTACATCTATTTTGCCAGCATCACCCAGCCATGCAGGTGAGAGCCTACAGAGAGTGCACAGCATTGCTGGCATCACTTGAGGGGCAGCCACTGGCTGCCATGTGGCACTGACTGTCCACAGTGACACGTTTCATTCATTTTAGCTCATGAGACACCTGATTTATTACTCTACCACATGGAAACCCAGTTCTACACTCAGCCAGCATTTTGGGAAGGATCTCTTGCATCTTTCATACACAACGAGCACTAGTCCAAAACTCAGCCTTTAACAGCAGATTCACAACTGGCTGCTGCCTCACTTCACTGCAGACAAAATCCACCCAAGTGCCTTTCAAAGCCAAACTTCTCTAGCTTGCATTCATGACCCATTCCCCCTCAGTTTTGACCTCACCCAAAATAGTTTCCCTTACCCACAGGACATTAATTTTTCACTTTATCCTGTTCAGGTGGATCTATTTTACATGCTGCTACTGCTGCTTAGTCTCATCTTCTGTCACCACTCATCTCCCCCTCCCTTTTTTTTTTAGGCCTTTTTCATCCTGCCAGCATTAAGGAAATATTTTGGATAAGGAATAAATTCACGCACTGGCCCATGCCAACATGTACCTTATCAAGATAAAACTACCAGAACTGCTCCTCTGGGGGTAAATTTGGTTCCTTAATCCTCATTCTTTCATCAGTTTTCCTCAGTATATACTCCTGCAGGGAGAAGTTTCAACCAAGGACAGGAGAATAGCTGGCTCAAATAATGCCTTCAATTCCTTGGAATTTCACTTGTTAAGAAATAAATCTGAAATAACCAACAGGGGGAAACCTGTTCTTACTTGCCCTACTCAATTTTTGAGACCTCTGTTCGAATAGCCCAGAAACGTAGATACAATTTCTTTTCAGAAGTGTGTAGATTTCCATTAAATATTCTTAGAAACTTTTCCAGATAAATCTTCCACAGAGAATGAACTTGGAGAGCAAGCATTTCCACTTCCTTCCTCACCTCATTAATTAATGTGGGACTATTGGCTGACTCCCACATACAGATCTGCTGCTGAGCCAGTTTCTCCAGGCTGTTCTGCATATCGAGGCTACTGTCACACATTACCAAATGCTTTCCACTTGTCTAGATTTTTTTTCTAATCACTGACACTGAAGAGGGAGTAGAGTATCCTAAACTGACCTTTTCCCTAATTTGAGAGTCGCTCACTTAAGTAGCCAGCCCAAGAAGACTTTATATAGAGTAGTAAGAACAAAAGTTCATGTCCTCATCCCTCTGTATACATAGTATTCTCCCTGAATTGAGACCTTGAATAAACTTTTTTTACAACCTATCTACAATCTTTGAACATCACTAGTACCTTCAAACAGGAATACTTTCTAGTGGAATAGATTTCTTAAAAGTATTCCTCTACCCCAGTTGTCTCATGTAACATGGTTATCTAACAACTGGACACTTTAGAAATAATATCTTTTTTCCCTGAAAACATTCCTCATCCTCTTCCTTGCCCTATGCTTCCTTCTTTTCATCTTCTCAGAGGTGCAGCAGACAAAAAATGTTAAGAGTCGGTTGTAAGTTTTCCTAAAAAGTCATCTTTGGTTAACCCAGAATTGTTTCTAAATTCAAAACTGGAACATTTCTGTAGTACAATTCCATTTTCACCAATAGTCAGAGGAAACTCCTAGAGGTATGGGAGCAAGGCTGGACTCTCTGTCCTGACCATATGGGGTTTAATCCCATGTCTGTCCCTGTCCCCACCCACACCCTGCCACAGTGCCTGATCATCCTTGATCAGTCAAACTGAGGGAGTCTGTGCACTGCTCAGCCCACAGGCAGACACCCCTTTGCTCTCTCAACTGATTTTCACATATTCTGCCTGAATAGGGATGGTATAACCAGGAGAAAGAATCCCTTACTCACTCAAATCATGTTTCACACAGAAACATGCTGTTTTGTTTGGAACAATGATGTCAAACCAGTTTGGGTTCTTTCTTCTCCCCAGGATACTTAACGCTCTTAAAATTAAGAAGTTAAAATCATTTAGTTCACGTTATGATGTAATTGAAACATTTTATGTGGAAAAAATCCATATTAATAAGCATAATCTCATATTCCTAATAAGGGAAATTATCAGTTTAGGCTATTGTTCCCCCTCACACTGTAATGGAGACCTTTACACCAGCAATGGACTGTCTGGGACAATACACAGATAGAGCCTCCGAGGACATCTGTTTGCAGACTTTACACAGCTTTGGGGGATGCAGATTTTACTGCATCCCCCCAAAAAAGTGAGTAAGCCTCTATGCTTGCAGATACTTGATTTAAACTGCGACTTTGAAATTGATACTTACTGTTTTACTAGAGTCAAGTGGGCCCAAAAACTGTCTATTCAATTAATATTAAAAAGAAGTGAGCACATTAACAAGTCCATTTTCCTAAAGTTCAGAACTGGAAAAAGATTCAGTTTATGTTGCGTAAATCTCCAGCTAGAAATTAAAATATCTGGACTTGGTTTAATTACATCTTAATGTGATCCCCAATAGGACTCAGTAACCTATGAGGTTTAATAACCTTAGCTCATTTAATGTCCTTTCATTACATTAGTGTGACAAACCAAAAGTTAGGTTTAAGAATCTGAAACTGTATGCTTCCTCCTGGGTTTTCCCATATGCTCACCATCTTTATCTCAGGCTCCCAGGATGCCCATGCCAAGTTTTATACCATGTTCCTAGAAGAACGGGGAAAACGTCTTCCACTCTAATTTATATATATAGTCTTTGTGGAGGCAGGGAGAAATTAATACTAAAAAGCAGTACTCTGGGTATCTACAAAGATTCAGCCTAATCTCTGGAAGAAAAACTAATCAGAATTCCTCATCTGGCTGCAGCAATAGGTTGGAAAATGTGATAGGGTGCACACCTAAGGCTGCGAGTTGTTTTGTGATATGAATAGCTGTCTAAATACAGACCAGTTCCAAATCTGACACTTAATAATCATGCAGTAGAAAGACATTTTGGCAGAAGAATTGCAGAATAAACTAGAATAGAAAAGGCCTTCAGAGATCACATAACCCCATCCCTGCTCCAAACAGAGCTAATTTGCTCTAAGTTTACAGCAAAAGGCCCATTTAGTCAAAAACTGAGACAGTACAGCTCCACTCCCTTCTATAGGTTATGTAAACTCAGAAGTTTTAATTTTCATATGTCACTTTTAGTACAAGTACAGCATTTTAAAACACATGGGGACTCCACACTCAAAACAATGAACTCTGCCTGGCCTTGCAGAAGAGCCCAGCCCTTTGGAAGGGCAGAGCTTGAGCCTCATCAGAGAAAGCACCCTGCTGGAGGAACCACTCTCCACTGACACAACAGGTGGGATGCACATCACTAAACTTCAGGGTCCACAGGGCTTGTGACTATAACAGCCACCTACTATCCCTCTAAAATCAGTGGAAAGAAATAAGCCTCTCAGGCATGGTTTATCTGACCTATTTAAAGTGCTGCTTTAGGAAAGCACTGCTTTAGGAATTACACTCCAGGATCTGTTGACTGTCCTGATTTGATCTCCACTGATTGTAAAGGAAACTCGGTTGTAGGCAGATGAATCCTAGCCTGTAACTGCTTTTACTCACTGCAGACTTTGTAAGCTAGAAATAATGTGCATATGTGAACAAAGCAAGGCCAGATTGTACCTTTCAAAGCAAGCACTACCACGGGGAGGCTGGAAAGGGATGGGAATAGCTAAAGCATTTTTCTACAGGGAAAAGAAAAATATATATAGCCCTGTCCAAAAGACTATCTAAAGAAGCAAATATTTCTCAGAGATTCTTCCAAGTGCAATTTCTACATTGTCAAGCTTCGGCAACAAGCACAAATACAGATCGGGATTCCACTAGCTCTGTCACTCTTGGGAGTTAAGAAAGTTCCCTCTGCTTTTCCCCTACCCAATACTTTCAGGAAAAATGCTGCAACATGTGCTGCTTAACTGTTTTGCTATAATGCATTAAAAGTAAACTGAATTGTTATGGGCCAGAAATGGTGTGGCTATGAGGGCCTCTTCTCCACGAATTGATATCACTCAGTACAGGCCTCTAAGTCCCAGTGTGGCCATGCTCACTCAGAGCTGTAGCCATCTTCCTGTACCACTGTGGAGGAATCCTGATACAGTTTCTAAACTGTACTAAATCGCAAACTATTAGAAACAAAACCACCAAGATTCTTTTGATTCCCACCTACTACTGAAAACAGTGAAACACTGAAAACCAGTGCTAAATTAGTGAAACAACCCAGAAGTTAATGTAATGCACCAACTGCTAACATACAGCTAATTGTCAGGTGGTGGTGGTTTTCCCCTGATCTTTTTAACTCTACCTGTAAAAATAACCATAAGGAAAAAAACCTTTCAAAGCTCAAGGCCTGAAGAAACATTAGAATTGACCAACTTCTCCATTGGGAAATCAGAAAAGCATGCAAAATATTTTTTTTTTCTTGTTGGAAACCTCAATGCTAGGAGGAGGTTGACTCAGAATGGCACAGAGGGAATTCTCTAAGCAAAAGCTTCTGACATACAGGAGCTGTTGTTATGCCTTATCAGGCTGTGAACAAAGGAAAGTCTTAATCCCAGGTATTATCAACATACAGGATGCTTATACCTAACTATATAACACAGCTACTAATGCAATGCTCTGTTTAGGACCACAAAGGCAAGGTTACCAAAAAAGTCTAGTGCTGAACAGCTCCCTAACTTTAAGGCTAAAAACTGGGATTTTAAGACTCATTCCTTACTCTAATTAAATGAAAGTGAAAAACTCCAGGTCCAGACACCTCAGATCTGATATAGGTTTAATTAAGACCGGAATTTTAACATCTCAGACATACACTTAATTTAACATAATCATAGGTGAAACACACATATCTGTGAATCTACCAAAAGAATTTTCTACTTGAAATTACTCTGCCCCATGCCATAAGCCAAAAAAGATAAACCTCTGATCGTGGAAAGCCCCAGAGGAGAAACAAACATTTTTGGGTGCTACTGAAGTCATTTATGTATATAAACCCAGTCAAATGCACTGCTGAAATATTACCATGTCTTGTAAGAAAGGAATTCCTGTGCAAAAAAGAGCTACCACTTGGGCTAACAAATGTACATCTATAAGTGCAGCAATAACCTGTGATTTACATCATTGTCAAGTTCTCTTTAACTCAGGAGAATCTGATAACCTCATCAGATCTTGCTGCTGTTACAACAATCCTTATACACTAATCCAAATACCACTTGCTAGTGGGGGAAAAAACGTAGTCACACCACTCCTTAAAGATGTAGCTTATACATTCCCTACTAGATCTGATTTCAAGTAGTGTAAAGAGGAGCTGTTTTGTTTCAATTAAGAAACAATTTGAGTCAAACAATCAATACACTTGCTCCTGAGGAATTACATTCTCAGCACACACTTTTTAATGTATCCGCAAATTGCATTTTGTGCTCCATGATAAGTTGTTGTGTGCATATAGTGGATAGGTCTGTGCTCATGCCTTTGTGGGAAATCACAAACACCATCTCTACCAGGCTTGGGAGCACTGCACACAGGCAAACATCCCTGAAAACATCTCTGTGTTTATATGGCAGTACTCATTACACCTCACAGTTTTTCAGCCTGATCTCTTGTCCTCTCCTCTTTACCCATACTGAGGGCATAATAGTCCTTACATTATTGTTTTAAAGTATGAATGAGTTCAGGATTCCTTACAGGTTCTTTTTTTGTACCTGAGCCCTTAAGAGCAGTAAATACCCTCCTTCAACCTCCATAAAAGACCAGAATGGTACAAGGGTGAGAACAGTGATAACTTTTGAGGACCACAAGAGACATCTTTTACTTAGGCATCAAGTACATTACAACATAATTTACATTTAGGCCTCTGCCTTTAATGTGTAAACAAACAGAAGTCAAATACAATTTAAAACTTACATTAGCCTCTAGAAAGCCTGCCTAAGAAAGTTTTGTTAATCTCTATAACCTACACTAGAGTATTTAAAATGCAAGAAGCATATGACTCTAGACATAAGTATACAATGGCTTAACTCAATGCAAAGCAGACTAAGTAGTTGTCATTACTGAAGCTGTAAGAGCAATTAAACTATAGGACAATGACATTTTAAGTGTCTATAAACAGGTAATAAAGTTGTTTCAACATCAAGCACCCATATAAGAGTTCAGTAAAATTTTATTTTCTGAAGTTACTTTATGCTTAACAATCCTGCATTTCTGGAGATAGGAGCAAAAGTTACACTAGGCAACTTAACCTGTTTTTAAAATGACCAAGAAATAAAACTCAAGGTTTTCATCAAAAATAATTACTGTTCTGAAATTGTGATCTTTGATATCTGTTGTTCCCCTAGCTCCTGCTCAGATAAACTCTCTTACAATCTTTTTGTAGGTATTCTTAATAAAACATTAACAATAGAGATTACAAGTCTTCTGTTTTAGTGTCTCATGCAATCATACAATACTTCCTTTATTAATTTTCTCAACATTTGTGATGTTTTTAATAAAAAAAGACCAGGTTGTCTTTATCTGTAACAGTAGCTAATAACCACATGTGACTGAAGCTGATGTGCTGAGAAGCCACAAGCCTCAGGTTTCTTTCCCACACAGTTGTGCCTAGGGCAGGTCCCAAGCATGGGTTTCTTTCCTGCAAGGATCCTTACAAACATCTAAATCTTTCATGCCCAAATGTATTCCTCTTAATCAAATGTTGGCAGCTACCGGCAAAGTTTCTGTGGCTCCCATCTCCAACTCAAAACCATCTTGCTTCTCCCAGTTCAGACTAAACAGGCTGGTGCAAGCAACAAGGCCACGGCACCTATGAAGAGCAGACTCCTTCTCAGTTGTCCATCACCCAGACACACCCAGCCTGTTGTCCTTCCAACAGCCAGGTGCTCTGTGGGACTTGCCAGGATGCACAGACTTCATTAAAACATTCAAAGTCTGCTCACAAGTGATGAAACCTGTGCCTTTCAAATCTCCCAAACACTCAGATTAGTTTTGCATGTCCTAAGCATTAAGGACTTGTATTTCTCATTTCCTTGTGACGTTCTTATCTTGTACATTTACTAGGACACTTTGAGCTATCATCAACAAAATGAGATAAGAGGATTATGGCACTACTGGTACCTAGGGCATTGCTCTCAGGTGACAGGGCATTTTGCTGAAGTTAGTTAAATTAGACCATGAAAAGACATTTAGGAGGACATATTTTGTCCTGTTAAATCTATGCAGATTCACAAACCTTTTTTACCTGAGAGGACCCTGAGGCTAAATGGGAGTCTACGCAATTTTCCTTTTGATTCTGCCCATACCTCATTATAGAGAAATGAGCAGGGCATCAGTGAAGAGCTGTGCTGCCTTTGAGTGATGACTTCAGGGATCCCAGTCTCTCCCCACTCCCTCTCTTCATAGCAGCATTGTCAAGTTTAATTTCATCCACTTTAAAACTATAAGAACAACTCTTTCTTTCAGTAAAGCATAGCAAGGGTATTCCTTTCAAGGACCACACATAGTTCAATCATGAGTGTTCTGAAAATTAACCAGAACAAACCTTTTCATTATGAGTGGCCACATACAATTACAGGTGTTTTTGGAAAAAAATTATTGACTTGCCTGGAAATACACATACAAGAATTACAAGTTATTACTACTGTTTGGTCAAATAGTAGATCCAATTAAGAATATTTATCCTGATTCCACATGAATTTCCCCTTCTCTAAGGAATTTTTATGCTTTACACTAACACTAATCAGGGCTGCTCCATGGTCAGCAACATGAAGTTGTTTGACAAAATAAGCTGTAAAGCACAAAGAGCATTTCCCCCTGCATTGGTTGCATTTGTAGAGATGTATTTTTCTGGCTCTGAAAGCCAAACCTCTTTGGATAGTTCAGAAAGAAAATACATTGCATTTTCCAGCCATAAACGTTTGGTAAACAGGGGATAAAAGAAAATGGAATTAGGAGAAAGAACCCATCACTCTTTTGCAATATAGCTGTGTAAGTCACTCATAGCAAATAATCCAGCACAGAACATGGAAACTCTAATTTCACATTACCTATCCATGTGACACTTTCAAGGCAGGCAGACCAGCTGTGGACCTGCTGTGTACAGCCTAACAAACTTTTGCTTTGATGCAACTTTAACTTTGTGACAGCCTTTATCCTGCACAAATAAACACATTCGTTACCAGCTGAGCAAACACCTGCACACACACAAAGAGAAGAAAGGCAGTCCTGATCCAGAGAAAACATTTCAAGAATCTGGCCACTAAATTTGCAGCTCACAGTCAGAGTCCAGCACTGAAATTTCCTGTACAGTCCAAACAGCTTCCCTGAGGAAAGCACACCAAGGACAGATGGGATTGCTACCATCAGTCAACAGCACACTCTTAAAAGGGGGATACAAATGAAACTGCCCAAAATTTAAGTATCTCCCTAAAATCATAAATATCTAAGCAATTAACAGCCCAAAACTCCTTTGAAATTTCTTCTTTCCCTCACCCACTGCTATATGGACAACGAGCCTACTCTTCCCTGAAGATGGTGGAGAATGAAACAACATCTTTAATTTGACAGGTAAGTCTGAATTCATTGACCTTAGGTTACTAACACTCACAACCACTTCTCCCATTTTCCATAATGATTTTAGATAAGGTCTGGGAGGAGTCTGTAGGACTACCTGAGGCTAAGTGTGTAGTAGTATAGTTCACCTTGTTTTCATTGGGACTGAAATAAAGACCAGCTTATCACCCAATGTGCCTTGTAAAACATTTTTCAAATTCAGTTTGTGGCATTTCAGAGTATTTCACATTCTTCACCAACAGATGTTCTAGTTCAAGTTCTTTTTGATTCAAGTTTAATTAGCATCCTGCCCCAGAAAAAAATACCCTTTTTTAAATGCTGATATGCTCACAGGCCACATACTTCTCAACCTTCCCTTTTGAGAAAGAAAGAAAAAAAACATTTTTGTGAAATTCCAAAGGAAAAGCAATGTATGCACATGGAAACCACACTGAGACATAAAATACAAAAGAACTTTGTATTTGATAATGCAACCACAACTGCACATTCAGGTCAGTATTTTCAGTGGTGGCTAATAGCTGCTCTCCTGATTAATCCAAGTTTGTACTAGTCAACTGTAAGTTTTGTGTAGTGTCATTTTGATTTGGAAAACATGTCAAGATTGTTTGGTTGCACAGTGAAATTATATCCAATGCACCACTATTTTCAGAGGAAAAACAATTGTACCCTGATGACACATTTGATCTTTAAAGTTATTTACCAGGGAAAGCAAATGTCTTGTCTTGTTACCAAGTAAAAACTCTCCTAATACTTCTCCATTATCCTTATCCTTGATGTTTTATAGCAACCTGAATACTAAACAAACATCTGCATGCAATTCTCCTGTATTGCCTCTTCTATGATCCTTTGCTGCTTACTAGCTGCAGAGTTAGCCACAGTGCACTTCATCTACTTTGCCCCGGTCCTACTGATTACATGGAAGTTAAGGATTCATCTTTCTAATAACCTGGGATTTAAAGGCCATTTGGGGTCTGAGTTTTATTGACAGCAACTGCCTGCCCTTTACTAACTGGTTATCTAATACAAGTGTCATGTAAGGTACTATCCAGAGCTATGACTGTGTTTTGAAGAGATTACCTAAGAAGTGGACTTTGCCTAGGACATTTATTGCTCTACTACCCAACAGCAAGTTTGATTCAAAGAAAATGCAGTAGGAAAAGCTTTAACCACAAAAATAAAGTATACAAACACATCTGGGCCTTTTTTGGTTTTGTTTTCACAATGGATATACCTCTCTTAGAACTTATATCTCATCACCTTCTGGAAGTGCAAGCAATAAGGGAGATCAAATTTGTCAATTGTAAACTAGACAAAGATGCACAAAGCACACTCTTGAACAAAAGCAAACAAATAAGCAAAGGGCAAAGACCACAGATTTCAATAAGAATGTTTATGTGATTCTGTGTGTCCTCTCTATGAACTCTGTGCAGGAGTGGGCATGCTTGTGTGTGTTTTCCAGAGCACAGGATGCATCAGTCAGAAGAAGGTCACAGACCCAAAGGCTGACAGCCACATGGCATGGAAAGCATACAGCCCAAACACCAAGGCAGGGACTCTTCCTTGGGCATAAACGACCCAGCAATCTCAGTGAGAGCAGCCACTGGGGTCCTATCAAAATGATATCATCCAGCGTAGGCACAGCCTGGAAAACAAACCAGGTATTTACTTCTGTGTTCAGAACAGCAGCCAGAAATGTCTTTCTATATAAAGAGCACATTACATGACTTTCAAATGTCATAGTTCTCCTTTTCAGAGAAGAACCTGAACTAATCAAATCTCCATTCTTGTTTGTTCAACACAGATTTCATTTCATTAGTTGACCAAGGCTTCTTGATGTTAAATATTAATTAAATTTCCACTCTTTACCTACCTGTTGCACCAGAGTTTTCAACAGATCTTCCTCAGAGCCTCACAAAGGCCAGAATCCACCTCTGATCAGAAGCTAAGCATCTTATGAAAAGGGAGGTGTTATTCTTTGTACATGCTTTGTCTGAACTGCATCCTCTGGGAATGATCACAGAGCTGACCCTCTCCCTTGAGTCACAATTTTATTAAAAACATAAAACAGGAAAAGGCTGAAATGTGTTGTGATGTTCTGCTTCATGGGAAGGAAAGGGCTGCATTCAATTAATATGAATTCCTACTGAATTGTTAAATGAACTAAGACCTGCCCTTAGGGAATCAGGAGGCCTCTGCTCATCCAAAAGTTGTGCCTTCCTCTTCCTCACTAGCAAGTACAAGTGAGCTCTTTTCTCTCAAGTCTGTAAGTCACTATTATGCTATTACCCACACCAGCTTGAAGCCCCTTTTTACACCTCGTAAAGCAGCAGAGCCTTACAGGTCGCCTTTAGCTCTTCTTCTCTAGTCTTGATTAAAGCAAGTAGGTGCTTCCTGCCTGTAAAGCTTTTTCAGACTTAAGGCTTCTACCTCTTTTCCTATTTAAGAGATGCTGATCCACACACTTTTGTACTCCTAAATTGCCTACAGTCACCAGCAATCCCAGCTCTCCTGTTTAACTCTTTGCACAGCATGCAGCAGGTAGCACTCCAGCACTCAGTTGTACAGGGTGGCTGTGAGCTGCTTCTCAGTGCACAGTCTTCTTCTTAACTAAGTGCTTCTGTTCACTATAGATTCCACATCTACCCCTCATGCTCTGGGAAAAGGCTGTAGGCACCATTTTACTGTGAAACAGGAGAATAGAGCCTTGCTTGTGGTCTTGCATGGAGTTTTCACCCCCGGGAGAAACAAGGATGTAACTAATCTAAGGCTTTGCAAACCCTTGCTGAAAGGCAGGAAGATGCTTGATTCAAAACATGGACAACATCAATTGTCCCAGTGCCTAGAGAGGGAGGTCTGGTAACAGCTTTTCTATCAGCAAATGCAAATGGATTCACTTTAGGGGAACTACTCCTAGTTTTCTTCGTGCCCAGAACATACAGATAAGCACAGGAAACTGCACATTTACTTAAATGCAAATTCCAGGCTTCTGCTTTAAGTATTTCTAGATTGGGTATAAGCCACTGCTGATCCACTTTTTTCAGTGCTTGTTTCCTGATTTGCTCCATAGAAGATACAAGTCTTTCACATGGGAGCTGAGCTCTTTCAGCTCCAGGTATAGGCTTGGGTATGTTTGGCTGGGGGAGGCTCTAAATCATTCCCAGATCTTAGCCAGCTAAAATATTAGGTCCTCAAAACAAAGGTTTGTCATTGTGTCCCTGTGGTTGCCTGTTTTCTGACCAGAGACCATAAGATTGCTTTAGTACAGTAAGTATTTTATAGCTGAAGTGGCATAATACTAACTTTGCATCCCTCTACACAGACTTCAATAATGCCAAGGAGCAGAAATGCAAATCAATTTACTCTGTATTCATCAGAGATCAGTGCCTGTGGATAGGCACTAGGAGTACTCTTAGGGGAAGGACGGACATGAAATGTCAGGACAGAAGACAATTGCTTGACAATGCATCAAGATAATTCTAGTCTTTACACCAGGCTTGTGTGCTGTGTGCCTCTGAGGCATAACATTTCTAGTTGAGATTTATTTGGAAAGCATACTCTATGGTTACAGATCTCACATTTCTACACAAGTCTGGTCTTAAATATTGCTTTAACTAATGTTGGTAGTCCTTTTTTGATCTTAAATTCATGGCTAAGTGTTAAAAATATGAGTGAAAGGCCACTTCTGAAGAACAGAATTCAATATTCACATGAAAAGTAGTTCTGTGCTCTTACTAATGCACCCTTCATCCTTAAAAAATAAAGCTGATAGGTTCTGTCCCTTCTTCAGAAAAGTTAGACAGAGATCTCATCCAGAGTCTACAAAAAGCAGCTTCAAAGAAATCCATTCTGCCAAATAATAGAAAAAAGTGATGGTGACTGGTGGATGGGAATCAGTTAAACTGATTTGTGGGACACATTATGCATTAATAAATCTGAGACTGTATTCATTGAAATAAGTGTAAGAGGCAATGCTAAAAACTTTTCAGGGAATAGGGAAAAGATTTAAACATTATATTTCTAAAGAACCTACAGGACGATTAGTACTAAGGTCTTTTTATAAACACTAATTCTCAGCACTTACATGAAGATCAAGAAAGCAGACTTCTCCACAGGAACTCCTGCAAGTTATTTTTTGTTTTAGAAGGCACTGCTGCTTTCCACTGCGCTTAAAAACAACCCTGTGGTATTGCTGAAGCTCCTCCCTGTGCAGCCCACAGCAAAGGTATTAGTGCCAAGACTGATCATCAGTTATAGCACTACAGAAAAAATTTGTGCTCCTGTTTCACAGTCTCAAAAGCTGAGAGAACTTCTGCACTGCAAGTGAAAACACAAGCTTCAAACTAGGGGTCCAGAGAGGTGCGCGCTTCAATGTGAGCAAAAGGAGACGTTTTGAGATCTGAGGACTCGGTCCTGCAGAACACATCAATGCTGTCTCTGCCCTCTCAAGTGACTGGCTGGATAAACTAAGTTTAAAAAGTCAGGAAAGCAAAAAGAGCCTCTCAATCTGAAAAAACTGAGCCCTTGTTTGTCCCAGGAACAGAGGACTCCCACAGGGAGATGAGCTTAACCAGGTTGTTCTTCCTCGGTATCTTTACAAAGGTAGCAATCTGGGAAAAGACTCACATATGTAAAAACACGACACTCTTTGGGCTTTCCTTCACTCAGGCAAAACCTATTTATGCTGCAGTAGTGGTTTTTATGCTTCCCCTTCAAACACAACAAAAAAAGATACGTTTCTTCAGACTCATTTACAGAGTGACCCTGCTGGTACTGACACACTGAAGGCACTGTTAGAGGTTAGAATGCAAAATGATTGAGACAGCCAGAGAGCAGATTTATGCTGGGGAAACAATGTTTCAGTTGATAATACAAGCCTGAGCTGAAGCCTGTGAACACAGAACATGCTGTTCTGTCAATAAACCCCTACCCTCCTTTCCTTCTCTGCTCCAGCTCAATTACAAACCGGCAGAATGGATGTTTCAAGGTAGAGCGGGCTTATATATCAGTAAGTTCCAGCAGTCAAGCTGAGGTTCAGCCACAAAAACCTCCATGTTTTCAGTAAATTGGAACAATTTAAAAGCTTAAGTGAAGACAGACGGTGTCCTGCACTTTCTGTCATTGCCATGTATCTAAGTTACAAAGAAATCCTCATATAGGAGGCTCCAGATGCCAGGCTACTTGAAGCAGTGGACAGGTTACACCACAAAGAAACACAAACTGATTAAAACTTCCTCTGTTTCAAAAGCATAACATTGCTATGGTCTATGCATTTTAATAGAGGTATACATTTCTCCTATAGCCTGTAGAAGATGCCTTTCTGAGGAATCTAGACATTAGGCAGCATTCTTAAGATAAAGGGCATGCTCTTATACAACTACATACTCACATAAAAACACAATCTGGGACAACTAAACAAGAAATTAAGAAATAACTTGTAAGCTTTATAAATAATTGAAAAGAGAATGTTGCAAAGTTTTGATGTGTCATAAAAGCTAAGTTTAAAAGGTGAAGAAATTATTTCAATTAAACAGAACAAATGTCAGCAATGAATGCCTAAGCATTTTAATGAATTCATCTGTAATACTATGGTGTATGCTGAGGCACAGAGCCAGTGGGGGCATATAGATGCAGACAAGTTATTTGTGAACATAATTGGAAGTCTATAAGAAACACCCACTCAGACTGGAGAAGAGTTTCTTGAAACAAAATCTGCCAGAGCTCCAGAAATTTCTCCAACACCAAAGCCAGATTGCAGAACTATGATACATAAAGCAAAGCAGCAAATGGGTCCAAAAGCAGAGAATCAGTTTGGTCCAAGCAGCTGAAAAAATTCCTTTAACTTAATTCCTAATATATAAAAAGGATTTTTACATCAGAGCAGTTCTACCGGCTTAAATGTTAGCACTTCCCACCCTGCATAGTAAAAAAAAATATAAGCTTCTTTCCTGCAAAATGACATATTAGAAAAGTTCCTTGTCAGCTGAAAGACATTTCCCTCTACCAAAAAAATAAAGAGGGCAAAGGAATATACACACAACAAACAAAAAGGATAAATAGAACTGGTACTTAAATAATTTTTCCATAAGAAAATGTGGCTGGAAAAAGATTAGATAGCAATAAGTTTTAAATTAAAAAAAAAAAAAATCTGCTAACAGAATACAACTGATCACCCATGGGTTGTGTCTCTGCTCTTGAAGACATTTCTTATCCTGTCTCTTTCAAAGAATCTGATTATGTCAACATTAATTTATCATGTTTTAATATTGAACTTATATTGATAGATTTGGCAAATAGTAAACGCATCACATCATTGTTAATAAAACAACTAGAAATTGTACCCAGGACACTCCAGCTCTTTGAATCCAAAGAAGCCAAACTGTGGGCTACATCCTATGTATGTTATCAGCATGATGTATTACACACTGTTTCATTGAT
>VZTN01034033.1:2569-51849 GCA_013400515.1 Erpornis zantholeuca | reverse complement strand
GGACTTTACTAAGTTGAGTGACACTGTTCTAATTATACTGGATTATCTTGGAGCAAAGAAGTTTTTCCATATCACGCCTTTAAAGGATTTAAAGAAAAGAAGAAAGCCACAAATTACCTTAAGAACTGAATCACTCTGAAGATTAATGGTATTTAGCCAGAAAAGACTTCAAAGACACAAAGCATCCTTCCAAAATCCAATTCACCCAGCCGCCCAGGAACAAGCAGGTTGGTTCTGCTGAACAACTGGCAAGGAGGATATGGATTTCCTTGTTTATGGCAGACAAACAGGAAGCTGAAGCCAGTAGATTTCCACAGCAATTCTGCAGGGCTGACTTAACTGGAGGAAAGAAATTATCTGGCACCTTAGCTCCATAAGGAAAGGAAAACGGGTGTTTAAAGGCAAATTTTAAGAACTCTCCTGAGTTTAAAAACCCCTTCCCCAACATTCTGCTGCAGGCCAAGGAGATTTAATTTTTTTTCTTTGTCTAATGCCAAGCACCAGAAAGTTCATCTTCCCCTTAGGCCCCAGGAAGCAGCTGCTGAACCAGACCTTGAGGTTGGTTGCTCTGGATCTTCTGAAGGATCAGCTCGGGATGCTGGGTCTCACAAAAGCAGTTCAGTTCTCTTTTTTAATGATGAGAAAACCGATGGGAACAGCACCAAGCTTTGGTAGTTGTCAGTTACCTTGACACCACCCATAATACAAGCCAAGTAAAAAGCAAAGAAATAATTGACTTACTGAAATCTAAAAAACAACCACCCTGTTTCTAATGTCGTGAAGGACAAGTGAACAGAAATAGAAGTGTGATTTTTCTCTTTTATTCTCTCATCCTAGAATCAGATCTAAGGGGTTTCTTGCTCTTTGTTGCACAGTTTTAGATGAGACAACCGTGTGGTGAAGGCCCTGCTCTTTGAAAAAGCCTTCAATCGTCACATTTTCCTCGCAGCAGGAAATATAGGCCGAGGAAAATGTTTTCCATAACACCCCACCCCTCCTGGGTTGCCTCCAGCTAAATTCGAATGTGGGCCCTTTCTCACCCTTTAAGGCTCTGGTGTTAACTTTACTAAGGATGCAATTTCAGTATGTTTCCACCACACTTTTCCCCTCTTCTAATGACTGTCCTCACTTCTTTGGAAATGCTTAAAGTGTAGATTGATGATGCCCCTGTGAGAAAGCTATTGAAAAAAAAAAAGATAAATATAATACTATTTTCACAGGCTGAAAGAAGGACTGAAGAAGTCAGGACTGGATTAAAAGTACCTCTGACTTCTTAAATCTGTTTCACATCCCACACCAAATATCCTGCTGCTCTGAACCAGCCAAAAGATAAATTGAGGGAGGGGAAAAAGTAAAGATACAGAATAATGACGACTAAAAAACAGAAGAAAACTGTAAATACAGCCACATAATGCCTCTCCAACATCGTAGTTTCATGCAGATAAATTCATTTCCTTTGCACAGTAAAGCTCAATACCAATACCTCAAAATAAATACTGCAAACAATATGCCACCGCAGGAATTAAAGCAGTAGATTAGAAAGAGAAAGGATTATTTATGTAGAAGAGTTACATTGTTCATTATTATTTATTTTGTACAGCAGGTTCTTGAAGGACTCCAAGACATCATAAACTCTGCACATTTAAGTGCTGCTCATTTCTTATACCACCGAATGGCAGCCACCCTATGACTGCTTTGCTGTCTCCCCTGGCGATTTATTTAGGTATTTTTGCACTGTGTAGCATTATCCTTAACATTATGGATAAAATTTTAAAATTAGATGAAGAAAAGTTCCTGTTCTTCACAGAGTAACAAAAGTCTTGAAAACATGAATGCTTTTAGAATAAAAGCAAAGAACAAAACCAGGAGACCCAGCACACCACACACTCCATCTGCAGGAGTGTCATGGCAAAATGACACTGACATCTGGGCACTTCCTCTTCGGCTGCTTCACCAAGGACCACACAGTTGTCAAGAACTGGCTTCTAGTCTTTATACAGGCAGGTACAACCTGAACAAATTCAGGTAATATCAAGTATTTTCTCACAGAATGTAAAATGTGCTCAAAAATAGTTGCATGGGAGGCCTCTGATAAAAGGGCTTATTCAAAAGGATCTCTAAAGCAGTTTTATAGAGATGAAAACANAAAAAAAAAAAAAAAACCCCATACACTCAAGACACCAATGTTTCTCACTAACAGGTCTAAGGATTTTCAATGCTGTGAGGAATGCTGTCTTATATGATCCTGGTTATAATTCAGTCATCTCATACTCAGACTTTGTAGAAATGCTGTTTTGGCAAAAAAGCCCTAACTTTGTGCAGGACAAGATTAGAGATGGCAATATTAGACCTTTAGAGAGCGTCTACTAAACTTGCAAAATTCAATGAAAAATAGTACAGATCTTCCTTTTTGATAGGCACAAGGATTACCTTCCATCCTGAGAAAAATCTACGAAGTGGTATTCTGTGAGACTACCTTGAACTGGTATTTCAAAAGGATTCTTTGGAAAGAATGATTTATAGATCACAAAGACCAATGGGTCTTTTATCAAAGAAAATGGATTCCTTTTCTGAACCACATAGAAAAGATTGATGATACCTTAGACCACAAGCCCATTTGTGAGAGATGCGTAGTGCCAAGAGACAACAGTTACAAGTCAGTAAATACTTTACAATACCACAAATAACTCACATATTAATTACAGGTGAAGTGCTCATGTTGTTTTACAGACCTTAGAAAGCAAAATTACAGCAGAAGGAAATTCACAAGGTAATATATGTTATGCCCCACAGTACATATTAAGAACATCAAGGAGGGTTTTAAGTAGTAAGTGCACACAACAAAATAGAAAAATTGATATTAATGTGACAGTGCATTGTCTTTCTTTCTTCCCAGGACTAGGAAGATGGATATATGTAAAAGTCTGCTCCATGTATGAATGTTAAGATACTTCCAACATGATCATACCCCTTCCTCGGGTCGGTGAAATTCCTATCAACTCTATATGGACAGGCCTTGTAAAATTTATTCAGCCAGGAGAAAAACATGCAAATTGTATTACCCCCAGGGTTTGGGCTTTTTTGGGGGGGGTTGGAACAACTCTTTCTTTTGAAGCTGACTCCATTATTACTGATTTTTCAAAGCATTACTTTTCCAGGGACACAGTACCTGTGTTAATTGACAGGTAATATTTTTCAGCCTCAACAAAATAAGGAATGCATGTGTTTTTACACATACAGAAGACAGTATGGAAGAAAGTAAGCATCCCACATTGGCATTTACTGTTGTTATGTGCTGTCCTCGAAAGACAGAACAGATCTGCAGAGACCAGAAGTAAACAGCTCCCCAGATGGATGGGACCATCTGAGAGCTTTCAGTCCTCCCTATGGTCAGCATAATTGATCTGAACTGAATGATGAAGTATGATTTCATGCCCATTTGCTGAAGCCTGACATATCACCAGAGGTGGGAGATTTTACCATCAGTTTCTTGTAGGTGTTTCCCCCACCCCTCAAATCTCCAACTTTTTTTTCCACCTTCTGAGCTCATGACTGAGGCTCAGTCATGACCCTTGGTACTGAACAACTCAAGTCTGACTGAAGGTTAAACTTTGCAAGCAAAAACACTAACAACACTATACTAAAATAACACAATCCAACTTTACACAGGTTTTCTGTTAGCTAAATTAGCTAGACTTCACAATAAAGAGGATAAAATTAAGAGCAAATATTTTTCCAGAGTGTGTTAGATTCCCAGAAGATGCAAGGACAGCGTTATCTATCATTAATTTTCCCACTGCTGTTCCTCTGATGCTGTGCCACTCTCATTGTGCAGGAAGTAGAGCCACAAGTGATTCTGCTTCTCTACTGTTTCCTTTTTACTCTTATTCTTGTTGTTGTCATCTCTATGCTTTGTTCTTTTGGGTTAATGCAGCATGTCTCCAACACAGCCTTGGAAAATAACTATAATGTGATTTGGGTTTAGTGTCATTAAACCTGATTAGCAAGGAGTGCTCATGAAAATCCATAATTACCTCACAAAACAAAAAAGACATTTTTTTCCTGCAAGGGAACTACAAAGAACTTCCATTTAACTATTTGGGCTACTTGGGAAAAGCTATTGTCACATTATTTTGTTCTGCACTTTTCTGTAGATTGTAAATATCATAAAATACCAAGAGCTGCTAAAAACATCCATCATCTCTCGAAGCTGATTTCTAATATGAAACCAAATATACAGTCTTTATTTCAAGAAAATAAAATAAAAAGCCATAGAGAGCAAAATCCATCTTGATGGATGTGCTAGTGCTTTGGGTACAAGACCAGACTTTGTGATTAAATCTATAATGATAAAAGAAATCCCAGTTGGATAATAGCACAGTGTGGCTAACACAGACATTGCTAAATTGTTTAATCTCCCATAACAGGGGTGTTGGAGATGGCATTGCCCACTAGTTTGAGTTAGGGACTACCCACAACACAACCCCACTAGAGTGTGTCTTTTTCTTCACACTTTGGGGGGATGGGGGGGCGTTGGGGGGGCATGAAATTGACCTTTTTTTTGGCTGGGAGTGGGTAGGGAAAAGGGAGAATACTGCTCTACACTTTGTGAGCAGAAGCCTAAGGAACTTTTGACTAAGACATAAAATAATATACATTCTTCCAAACCCTCATTTTCCTTTAACATTTAGTAGAGGACAATCTCCGCCTGTAGGTTTTTAGGTCTGTTTTCAGTTGCAAATTAAGCAGAGATCAGCTTTTACATCAATTGCTGCTTGAAAACCTCAGCAAGAAGAAGGGAGAAAAAGAGCCTTTCTCCCCTGCAGCATCAGGAAGAGGATCTAGGGCAGCTCTACTTCTGCACTCCATGGGCAAGTATTCCCACAAACCTGTCCCCTGAGCTTTGCCAAGTCCAACGGCACTCTTGTTTAATTTTTCCAGTAATGCCATCCTCAGAAAATGACCTTGCCTGTAGCTGGCATTAGCAAAACCCAGCTTTCATTTGCACTATTATTTTAAGAGGTCCCCAACCTCTGCAATTGCATTAAATTAGCAGGTTGCACAGCCACAGCCCTGGTTTTTAGCTATCATGTGTTCTTGAGCTACAATAACATAGACTTCTTCCCATACCGATCTCCTCTCTGTATCCAGAGCTGTTGGCCACAGGGTAAATATTTCCCCGTCTTTCACACAGGGGCAAACCAGCAGTGCCTGTGCAGTGTTGCATGTCGTGCATATGCTGAGCCCCACCCAGAGGCTTGATTAAGTGTCCTCTGCACGTGAATGACAGCTGGGTCTGCAGCCTGGAAAGCTGCCCTTGAAGTGCTCCAACATGCAAACTCGGAGATGTGGGTGGAAACACGTGCGATAAAAATAATATTTGAGGAACTCTCCAGCCCTAGGCAGTGAAGGTAAAAAACATTGACAATCTCAGTAGAGAAATGAGAAAAGTAAGAAGAACAAAGTCACCTTCATGGAAGAAACAAGAAGGAAGTAAACTCTGGGTTGCTCGTATTAGAAGCAGGTAAAATTCCACCTGCACACTTGCCCCCAACACGCAGTTTGAATGCAATATCTAAATTACAAGAAAAATAACAAACTTACTTCAAAATGTCTCAGGCTTGCCTCACTGCATATAGTTATAGGTACACTCAAGCATAACAATAAAATACCTCATTAAAACCCTGTGCTCTTTCCCTTCACTCCAGTTCTGATTAACCCAGTAAAGACCAAAATCTTCATATTACCATTTTGACCATTTTCTCCTTCACTCCACCACATCGGAGACTTAAAAACTTAGAGTCGGGCTACAGTTCAGAATGATAGAAAGAACCCATGGGCATCATTGTGTACAACTCCATGCAGGGCAACATACAAGTTAAACTGTAAATCCAAGAGCATTCTCCCAATTCTTCTTGAATATCAACAGGCTTGGGGCCACAACCACATCCCTAGGGAGCCTGTTTCAGTACTTGACCACCGTGTTAGTGAGGAACTTCATTTTCATGTCCAACCTGAACTTCCCTTGACACCACTTTAAGCCATTTGTTATTACTGGACGCCAGAAAGAAGAGGTCAGAGCCTCCCTCCCTCTCTGCTCCCCATCGTGAGCAAATTCTGTACAGCAATAGGGTCACCTCTCAGCCTCTGCTTTCCTAAGCTGAACAAATTTAGTATCCTCACAACCTAAGTCATGCCCTCTAGTCCTTTCCCCATCTTTGTTGCCCGTCTTTGGACATATTCTGTTATTTTATACTCCTTATACTATGGAGCCTAAAGCTGCATATAGTACTCTGAGGTGAGGCCACACTAACATTGAGATATATCACTTATTTTGATCCGTTAGCTATATTGTGCTTAGTGCATCCCAGAACAGGGTTCACGTTGTCCTTTGGGCCAGCAAGACACATTATTGACTCATATGGAGCTTGTCATCAACCAAATCCTCAAGTTCTCTGTCTGAAGGGCTTTATTCCAGCCTCTTCTATCCCCAACTATATGCACATCTAGAATTACTCTCTCCCAGGTGCAGAAACAGCCATTTGTTCTTGTTAAATTTCATATACTTGGTGATTGCCCAGCTCTCTAATCTATCAAGATCTCTCTGTAAGGAATCTCTACCCTTGAGGGAATCAACAGCTTCTCCTAATTTAGTATTATCAGCAAACTTACAGTGCACTGAACCATGAGAAAAATGGCCCTAAAATGAAGCCCTGGGGAACACCATTAGTGACTGGCTGCCAGCCAGATGTTATCCAATTTATTACAACTCCTTGAGCCCAACTCCTCAGCCAGTTGTTCACCCAGCATACTGCACACCTGTCTAGTTGTATGCTGGACATTTTGTCCAGCAAAGTATTTTGAGAGACATAATCAAAAGCCCTCCTAAAAATAGAAGAGGAAAAAAAATCACTTACACTGCCTTCCCTTTGTCCACTAGAAGGATAACCTTGACATATAAAAGGATATTAAATCAGCGATGCATAGCTTTTCTCGCATGAAAGTGTTGGGTTTGACCGATGACTGCATTGTCTTCCAAGTCGTGTTTTCGGTAACTCCCAGAATAAACTTCTCCGTAATTTTCTCAGGCACCAAAGGGAGGTTGACAGGCCTGTGATTATCAGGATTTTTTTTCTCACCCTTCTTGAAAACTGGAACAACATTTTCTAGTTCACAGTCAACCAGGACCTCTCAGATTGGTAAGACTGTTGGTAAATATCAGAGAGATCTCACAGTAACACTGACCAACTCTTCCAGTAATCTGGGATTAATCCCTTTGTGTTCCACAGATTTATAGGATTCAGTTACAGCAGAAAATCCTATACCAGTTTAAAGTCAGCTGGGAGCTTATCATTCCCCCAGTTGCAATCCTCTTACCCAGGCCTCTAGGTATGCCAGAGGCCATCAGTGGTGTTAAGGACCAAGGCAAAGAAAGCATTAAACATCCCTTGCTTTATCTTCATCTATATTTGTGAGGTGACCAACTTCATCAAGTAACAGGCAAACACTTACTTTGGAGGACCTTTTATTGTTAACATACTTTGAAAAGTTTTTTGTTATCCACTGGCAAGCTTCAGCTCCAGTTGAGCTTTGGCCATACAAATTGTCTCCCTGCACTAGCAAACACCATCTCTGTAGTCCTCCCACGTAGTCTGAACTTGCTTCCAAAGCACATACACTTTCATTTTCTGCCAAAGCTCCAGGAGATCCCTGTTTAGCCAAGCCAGGCTTCTGCCCTTCTTCCTTGACATATGACGTATTGGAATTGCCTCCTCCCACACTCTTAAAGATGGTTCTTAAAATGCACCCTGCACCCCACTACCCTTAAAATCAGGTTCTTAGGGGACCTTACTAAATAGTTTTTCAAGCAGCCTAAAGTCTGCTCTTCCAAAACCCAGGGTAGCAGCTCTGCCAACAGTTTTTCTCATATCAAAGCATTTAAAATCAAGCATTTCATGATGACTGTGGCCAAGACAGTCACCAATTATCATTTCACCCACGAGACCATCTCCATTGACAAATGACAGGTTTAGGAGGTTAACTTTTCTAGTCAGCTCCCTTAGAAGTCATATCAAAAACTTACCCTCAACATGCTTGGGGAATTACCTGGACTTGTTCTCATTTGTTTTATCAGAGTCCCAATTAAAATCTGAAAAACTGAAGTCTCCCTTAAGGATAAGGGCACCTGATCCACAGATGTCCCTTAATTCCTTGTAGAACAATTCATTGGTATCATCGTCCTGGCTGAGTAACATATAGACTCCCACAATAGCATCCAAGTCTGATGCTTCTCATGATTGAAAACCTTCAAATTCTGTCAGGAACACCAGCCTCAGAGGCAGGTATGGATAAGCTGGATCTACCTGATGTCATTCCCTACGACTGGGAAGGATAACAGAAAATACCAGCTGTGCTTCTGATCATTATACCAATCTCCCCAAGGCCCTGAAATCTCTTTTGATCACTCTTGGACTTCTCAGTACAACTTCAGTGGTATGCACACAAAAAAGCAGTAACAGATATAAATGTGACAGACATACCAGACTAGGATGTTTCCCGGCAATGTCTAATTAGAATCCCAAATACTTCCCTGAAAGATGAGTCTAGTTGGCAGACTGGATCTTGTCTTCCCTTCAAAAAGGAGCCAGCTATGACAATATTTTTCCCCTGGGACATGGTCATGAAGTGGGGGATATGCTGACCTGATCTCACCAACTCCTCTAGCATAGAGTCACAGAATAGAGTATGTTGGAAAAGACATTTAAGATCAAGTCCAAATGTTAATCCAGTACCACCAAGTACTCCCCTAACCATGTCCTTAAGCACCACATATACACATCTTTTTAATACCTCCAGGGACAGTGACTCATCCACTTCCCTGGGCAGCCTGTCCCAATGCTTGATAATCCTTTCTGTGAAGAAATTTTTCCTAATATGTAATCTAAATCACCTCTGGTATAGCTTGAAGTCATTTCCCCTTGTCCTATTGCTGTTATTTGGGAGAAGAAGCCAATTCCCACCTGACTATGACTTCCATCCAGGTAGTTGTGGAGAGCAATGTGATCTCCTGTGAGCCTCCTTTTCTCCAGGCTAAGCAGCTCCCTCAGCCACTCCTCATCAGACTTGTGCTCCAGACCCTTCACCAGCATCATCCACCTCTTCATGTTCCTGTCCTTCTAATTCCAGAGCCTGTTTTCTCTTGTATAAGGGTAGCTGGGAAGGCAAAATAGACAAAGAGGAGTTTCTCCACTGCACCAAGCAGAGACATATCTGATCACTTGTATCCTACCTTCTGCCTGGTGGGGAGAGGGTGTAGGATCCCTTTTGCCACATGTTCTGCCTAATTGACATTTTTGTTCCCGAGAGGTTAGCATATGCTTCCACCAGTGAATACTTAAGAGCCTCCATCTACTTCTCAGTGAAACTCAGAGAAAGGTGGTAAAGCAGAAGCTGAACCAGGAACTTCTTCACAATATTAAACTAACTTGCTAGAAACATCCTTTACACTTACCATTTGCCTGTCATCTAATAGTATTAAAAAAAAATAAAACTCACCCACTGTATTAATGATGAGCACAGACAAGGGACAGTCTCTCAATTTGGTAGCAATTCAAAGTTTAAAACAACCTTCAAGTGTCATCAGCAAAGGTAACTCCAAAATTCTCCCTCTTTCATGGCACAATTCTGTCAATTAGCTGAAAACAGCAATTACCAGTCCTTTCCTTTATTATTTGTAAAGAATCAAAACTTTCCAGGGATGATAAATGGCTCCTTGGAAAACATAATGCTCAGTTCTGCTAAATTTGCACTTTTCTATTGGGTTTTGGGTTGTGGAGTTTTTTGTTTTTTTAACCATTCTTTCACACGGCCTATGAAAAGAAAGTAGTCGGGGCTGCTGGGGGAAAGTGGAGAGATGATATGTGTCATGGAAGGAAAATGCCAAGGGATGGTTTAAAGAAGAATGCAGAGCTTTTCTCATTTAACTCACTGACCAGGGCAGAGATGTTCCCACACCTTCATTAATTAAACAGGAAAGTTAACATTGTTAGCAACATTAGGTACAAAACCTCATTTAAATTGTTCTGAAACAAAACAGGAAAAAAAGCAAATGCATTCAGAGGATGACCTTTGAGAATTCTGGCTTCATTAACATTTCAAACAGCACAGCACAAAATTAAGACAGGAAATAGACTTGCAATGCTATTTGACTGCAGAAATATATATCATTAACATGCCTATAATTAACAGGATACCAATGTTTGTCCCATTGTCTCTGCTGATAATGGTGTAACATGCAAATGGAATTTCTCCTAACAAAATTTAAGGGGATATTTAAATTTATTCCACCTATCAAGCTTACTGAGAAATGTCAAACCACCCCCACATTTTCCCTTTGAAAAGAATTCCTCCATGCCTGCCCTTGCAGGCCCATATAAAACAATTGCAGAAGGCATATGCAGGCTGCTCTTAAAATCCAGAGTCTAGTCATCCTTTCCCATGTCACAGCAGCAAGTTAATTGGAGAGCCACAAGTGACCCAGGCAGTCATTACAGAAAGTAGTTCAGATGCCAACAGGAGCCCTTCCATGCAACACCACAGTGTTAGTCCCTTTCCTCTGAGCAGGATCATTTTCCCTAGGCTCTATGGCCCTAAGGGCACAGCACTGCCCTTTATAGGGCCATGCACTGGGTTTTGGTTTTGAACGCTCACACTGAGACCACGTGTAACAGCATTTCTGCTGCTGTTTACCCAGAGGTATTCTGCAGTGTGTTAGACCTCACTACTGGGAAGCATTGACCTGATGTCCAGTCTGGACTCAATTTCATTCTCTGTTCCCATGCTGGATCTTCTCGGATAATATCCATCCTTGTACGCCCGAGCTGTGGCAGCTGCTGGCTGCTTGGTCATCAACCGGCTGGCCGTAGATTTTTCATTTATCTTAAGTCAGATCAGCTTGAAAATCTGATAAAAGCCTGCCCTGCCTCCTAGAGAGGCAAGACAAGATGCAGTAAGTAGTTCTTGACAAGGACCTGTCTCTTCCCAGGGCAGAATGAAGGGCTGCGTGCGACAAAGACTTCAAGTGTCACTGCCAGTACTATCACTATCACTAATCAATTTTGTGATTAAGTCCAGTTGCATATTTTCAATCTGTTCCCCCATTATTCCTTTTCTATTCAGTCAAACAAGCTGAAGCAAGAAGAAACGCATCTTACTCCCTTGTAAGGGACTAAGGGGATTATCCAACCTCCCTCTCTTTGTATTAAGACATCATTTACGTTATGAGTTTGCCTAAAGTCACAGAAGGGGCAGACAGATACTTCGCCTGCTGATTGCTTTGGTCATATAATAAGCATGGACTGAAAAATCCCATCATGAAGCTGTAGTACAAACTGCTGCACCACAGAAGATGTCACCAATCTACTATGGGCTAAGGAAACAATTATCGTGGGGTGGAGAGACTTAGTAAACAGGAAACTTCAAGGATGGACCAGATTTGTGGATCTCAGCAGAGAACTACAATTAAGATGCAATCTCAATTAAGATGTAACATTTTCTTAAGTTGCCCTCCCCCAATGTTACTGTTTGTCAGTATTTAAAAGGGAATTTATACTTATCAGTTCTCTGGATTGGCCAGTGTATCTTACCAGCGGGAAAGATTAAACTGCCTATCACAACAAGCTGTCCTTTCCCTGTTCTTATATTATCAAAACCTTTTGAGATTAAAGCCATAAGAAACTGGATGAAACACATTCATTTTCTTCAAATTCAAGGGCTTACAAAGTTAAATTCCTACACACCTGTAGTCATATTTAATAGAAAAAGCAAAATCACAGCAGTTCCCTCAAATGTAGCAAGAGTTTGAGAAACATTATATGTGTTTGTTGAATGAATTCACAACATAAAATGCCTTCCCAGGATGCCCTAAACCAGTCAGAGAATAAATAATTCTGGGCCTCATTTTTTTAAAGAGGAAAATTACCACATTTTCAAGATCAAGTGGGGCTTTGAGCAGCTTTCCCTTCCACAGGGCTCTTACCCCTCATCTCCCATACATGCCAGTCAGCAAAATGGGATGTTTCAAAATGCTCCACTGCTCCACACACCACCAATCAAAAAAACATTATGACTAAGACTCAATACAAAAGCTTTGCTATCTCAATTTCACATGATCAATTATACTGATCTCAAGTTTACATGAGCAACATCCTTCTACATTCACTACTGGCAAGCCCCTTCCTGGGTCTGAAAACCAGAAAAAGTCACTGCATTGTGCAGCCATCTCATGATTGTTCTCCAGTCTAATGCTCCTGTTTATCATTCACATCAAACTGCACCCATCAGGACAGCTGTGCATCCTCTAGGACCAGAACAACTATTCCTTAAGTGACAGAGTCCTCCATTTTGTGACTTGGTTCCAAGTGGTGTCCAGTAAATCACAATCACCTGTGCTCCAGGTGAGCTAGCTGATACACAGTGTTAACTTAGTCAGAACGAGGTTTACCCAAATAGTAAAACTCCCTGGGGCATCCCAACCCCATGACAGTGGGAACAACCTAAGGGACAAAGGGAAGCATAAATAGAGAGTGCAGAGAGTAATGCTGCTGGGAACTCTCTGTAGCATTCTGTGTGCACCCCACAGTTTTTTCCTGTACCATCAATAAGATTATCTCAATCTTTCTGGAATTGTGCTCAAAAGCAGAGAAGTGGTCATTCCAAGCTCAGAACTATACAGAGAAAGAAGGTCTTCTAGGATGTCCTCATCTTTTTTGTGCAGCCTCTGCAGACTATACTGACACAAAACCCTATTAACATACAATGGAAGGAATTTAGGGGAGAATTTTTCTTAGATAACCTTTATCATTCCTAGTCAAAAACACCTTTCTTCTACTCACTAAAATCCCCTGCTACTTAAAAAGCAGGACTGCCTCAGGACAGATGTGCCCCTACAAAGAAACTGCAGAACACAAATTTGGTGTCCATCCCTTCACCGGTGAGTCACGTCCTCGGGGGTGACAGTCAAACACAGAGAAATTAAAAGCTTTCACGGCTCAGAGAACAGTGTGAAAAAGCAGAAAAGTGAAAGAATGGAGGGCTGAAAATGTTTGCTCCACAAAAAGGTTGATTTTTAAACTCTCTTCTTCACCCATGTTAATCAGCAGCATGAAAACTTGTGTACTCAGACCTATGTTTCAGCCAGGAGGAATGGGCTCAGTAAATACAGCAACCAGGAAACTGCTGAGGACACGAAGGCATAATTCTTTTTACAGCCTTAATCTGCTAACTGATCAAGTATGACTCCTTGTGGTTCATTTCTCTGCCCATTTAATAGGGAGAAGAGTAGCTACACATCCTTATGAAACTCTTCAGCCACTTTAGACTGCAGGAGCTGGGGAGTGAGAGAAGCCAGACCTTCAAGTTTCACAAATTGGAGCTGGGTGAGGATCTAGTCCTGACTTATGTTTAGATGGTAAGGCTCTAGACCGGATCAAAATCTCTAGTGCTTCTGTTTCAGATATGGCAAAAATGCCTTTTGCTGTGCCCATCTCCCCTCAGCATCTTCCCTCCCAGCCTGAGGCCTGGTAGTCCATACTGCAGGCTCTGTTAGAGATCATCTTTGGTGGGAACAAGCAGATCTTGTAGCAGTTGTATTCAAGTTGATTGCTGCTGTTGTCCTTCAGCTCAGCATCCACCCAAGTTGCCACTCCCCTACACAAAAAGAGTTCACTGCCTTTCACAGGACACTGAGCTCTAGATTTCACTGTAGGTGTAATAGCAGCTCTCCTTTGAAGCTGTGTCCACCTAAAACTCAGGCAAAACTGATCCCACTGATGATTCATTAGTAGCAATACAGAAGACCAAAAGTACCAAAATGGATTCCTGAGCCCTGGTCACACTTTCTAAAGGGATCACTGCTAAAACATGCACACCCTTGTCATTATGAGATTGCCTGTCAATACTGCTATTAGCTAGTTGTATTGGTGAAAACCATTTTCCAGTGAAGGATTCATTTCACCAAGCAGACAAAGGCTGGTACTACAGAAGCCAACTTATTAAAAACAAAGCCACTATGAACAATAGACTTTTTTTCTTGGCAGGATTCAGCAAATGATACATTACTCACTGCAATATGTGTAATTGCTTAAGCTAAGCACAAACAGAAACAAGGAGACAAGGCCAAGAAAAGACTCTTGTATAAGTCCATAGGGAGCTTTTACACAGCAGAGGAGCACATGTGAGCTTAATAGAGAAACAGAGACACTGATTAACACGAAAGCACCTCTCTAAATTCACAGCAATGACAAATCTAATGATCAGAGGCAGTGCCATAGCAGCAATCCACACCAATTACAATAGCCAGAACACAGGGAAAAAAAAATCAGACCTCAAAGGGACACATGCTAAGGGTGCATCAAAATTTATCACTCATCCTATCTGCCCATCCAAAATTTTTCAGCAGCAGCCACCACAGTAATCACTCTTCCTATTAAAGTATCAGGGAAATGACAGGAGAACTAAAAAAAACTTTTCCAGGAAAAGTATATTCCTAAAAGAAACCCAGCAGGAAAGAGAAAAAAATGTTCCCATCCATCTCTTTTCACAGAGTTGGACTCAGTGACCCTTGTGGATCACTTCCAGCTTAGAATATTCTGCAATTCTTATTAAAACCAGTCTCCCTGCAGAGAAGTTAAAGGACAATTATCAAGAAATTTAATTGTCACAGACTTCAGCTCTTCAACCCTAATCAAACATACTTACAGCAAGGTAAGGAAAAACAAACACTGTGTTGTGACAGACATCCATCCACAGCACTTTCCTGGTCAGGTTAACAGCTGGACAACCAGCAAAGAAACCAGCTGGGAGGTAGCCAGGCTTGTTATCCTGCAGCAAAGCTGCTGTAATTTAGCTGGCACCTAGAGAAATCTGCAAGATTTGAGACACCTGAGAGACTGCAGATATTTTGTGACAAAAGAGGACAAAAATCCCAATTTCTCAAGTGATGAATGGAACAGGTAGGAAAGTGGTGCAAACACCTGCAGATATCAGCAGCTCTGTGGTCACCAGCCCCCTTCATACCTTCTGTGGGAGCCACAAATTAATCCACAAGGAACCCATATGCAGGAGCAGTGAATCCAACCTAAGCTCTCCAGTTCTGAAATGAACTCTAAATGACTAATTAAAGGCCAAATAGTATTATCATTACTCACATTGGCCAGCATCTTACACCATGATTGGTCCCTCTGGCTTCAATTAGTTGCTATCCTGATGGGTGCCGACTAAATAGCAGATAAATGCCCGGTCTTGGCAAATTGTGAAAAACTGCCTTTCTGAGAGAGTTTTCCTACCAGGTGCCTGGTAGCTTTGCAGAGAGTTACCTCATTCAAGGTGAGCAATCCAGAGCTTTGAAAGGTTTCAATGATACCCTTCTCATTCGAGAAATCTGCTTTATCCTGGAGAAAAAACATCATGAGTCAGCCCTGCATCCGCCTCGGCATGACCTGGGGAGCAGCTGGCTCAGGTGCAGCCTCACCAGAGGGGGTGAGAAGTTCATGGAGCACCTTTTCTCACCTCCTGAGAGAGAAGGTACTTTTTTAAAAGCCCACACTGCTAACAAACAGCCTTATTCAGACTGTGACCTGGGGGAGTGCACTGGAGAAATAGATGTCTTATGTTTCACTTTTAAATTTTAAGAGAGGTAGGATAGAAACCATAATGCCAATTATGCTTCAGTGCAGAGCCTGCTCAAAAACCTATAAAATGTTTCAAAGAGGCATTTTAGAGCTACTTATCTTATATATACCTTCTGCACAGGGCTGTGTGAATGTCACAAAAACAAAAAATGTCAAAACAAAAATACCTAAGGTATTTATAAACTCCCGGGAAGGAAAATTCATAAGAATCATCTGTTATTTTTAATTTTGTAGCTTTCTGAGTAGCTTCAGGAAAAGGGCAAAGAAGTCTTATTTTTTTATGGCTTCTTGTGTCTTCTGTTGAACACAGACTGGATGCTTTGAGTTTCTTGTGCAGCTATTCCATGTTGCACTTCAATAAGACATTTGCACTCATTTTTCACCCTAATATCTTCATTTATGTGTAACACTGGTCTTATTCCACAGCAAGACCAAATTGACATGATGTTCCAGAAAACTTAAAGTCTTCCAATTTCATGTGGAAAAAAAGACCAAATTTTTTTGAGTCTTTTCTCCTCCTCCACCCCCTCCTCAATAGACAGAGAAGTTAACGTATGACCTCTGAGAGCACATGCCACCAGAGGATTGTTTGGATAGCAAGCCAGGGGGAAGAAGCACGATTGGAAAAATTTAATTATTTGATGAAAAGTTCCCTTTTTCATCTGTAACTTCAACCTGTATCAATTGCTCAAATCACTTTTGTCACCTTAGATGCAGAGAGGACCTTTTCGGTGCCAGAGTGCCCAGGGTGACCATGAAGGTCCCCATGAAGTTCTAGATAACATGGCTAAAGCAGAGGGCCAAGTGCACTCCCTGGAGCTCCCACGGTGACCAGGCAGTCACACAGAGCTCGTTTCCTCATTTCCAGCTTTGCTGCTGGGCTTATTTGACAGTTGGGTAAGAGGATTTGTCTCCCCTGTGGTAAGTAGGGAAGGTACACGGGAGCTCAAATTGCAGAAAATTTTAATATCTCATGAGGTCTTTTCCAGCTTGAGCCTTAGCCAGCTGTCAGACAAGCAGCAGGTGCCTTTGCTAGCAAGATATAGTGGAATAAGGGAAAGTGTCAAAGTGAAAAAAGAGAAAAACTGGTCTGGCTTACCCTCTTGTGTTCCTTCTTCACATCTTCCCCAGCTGGAGGCTCAGGGTTAGAGGTTTGACTGGCTACAAACCAGGGACAACAGCCCTGCTCGCCTGACCCATCCTGAAGCCAGCAGCTTTTCTTCTTTTTTTATGTGACTTAGCCAGCAGCCAAGAAATTTTCCAGTGAAGGTGTAGAGATCACATCAGCAGTTCCACCTGGGCTAAAGGAACACAGGTGATAGAAATGTGATGTAAGTGCAGGTACATCTTCAAAAACCATCAGAAGGATGGGAAAACACAAGTTATTCAAAGCATGAATGAGGCACTTCCTAAGTAGCCAGCTGTGGAAATTAATGGACCCATCTTGAGTCCCAGACATTTATAATCATAGAGAAGAATGAAAGTCCTATTACTTTTGAAGCCTGTGGCCATTTTATCATGCCAAACCTCATAATTCTTCAACCAAAATACCAAAAAACCTGCCAACTGGCCCCTTTCCCCAGCTGTTCCAGCTCAAACCCCTGAGCCCTGGACTGTGCATGCACAGCTCAATTCAGAGCAGTAAGACCTGAACAGCTCTGGCAATGACAGAGCATCCTCCAAATTCACAGAGGACTCTGGGTGGCCCAGGAAAGCTCATAAAACCAGACAAACATAGCAAAGATTTTCCTAATTAAATGGAGACCATCAAAAGTCATTTAAGTTTTTAAAGAAATGTTAGTGTTTATAAAGAGAAACTGATGCTGTTCAAATGGCTCCTGAGAGGACCATACCAACAGCAAGTCTGCAGCATCTAGAGTATGTTTGTCTAACAGATACTTGGTAATATATCTATGAACACTTATTAAAAGTGAAAACATATACAAACCTTGGCAGTCTAGACACCCACCATGGATTTAACACATGCTGTTCCTAAGTCTACTTATTTTCTCACATGCCTAGAGCAAGCCCAGAAGGCCTCAAGCAAAACCTTGTAGGGTGCAATACCACTGCCACAGCAGAGGTAGAAAATAAATGACTTCAGGTGCTTTGGGAACATTAGCAGTACTGCAGGCAGAGAGGCAGGCAGTGGAAAATAAATACAGCTAAACAGTCGGAAATAGATTCCTCTTGCTGCTTCTGGCTTCCCAGTGGGGAAGTGGATGGCAAATACAAGCCTGGAAAGGGCTCCCAGAGTCATCAGTGGCCATAAATGAAGAAACTAGCCCTTTTCCTTTTAAATTCTTCAGCTCACACTGTCAACATCACAAAAGCCAGTGAGCAGGGGACAAATCCTGCACTGCTTCCAGGGCCAGGACATGGATTGCCTGAGAGCAGCTAGCTCCAGGGCCAAAACAATCTGGCCATCAGGGAAAAGTGAGGCATCAAGTTAAGAATATTTTGAGTTGCAAAGCAAATGCAAAGGAGTCTGGTGACTTACAGACCCTTTGCAGGCAGACAGAGTTAGAGGCACTGACATTCTGTGGGTAGGAGAAAGGCAGCACTTATTTCCACTTCTTTTTCAGGGATCCCTTCTCAGAGTGAGATTTCATTTACTCTGTTAGATTTCATTCACAGAGAATTCCTTGGGAGAGCTTGTGCACTCACCTAGTCTGGACTGCAACACTTGCTCTTTCAGCAAGTGGGCAGCAGATGGCTTTCAGAGGGACAGACAGCTCCTGAGTGTCTGTCACTCTGCACCCAGGCTGGATCTAACAGAGTAGGCAGGCAGGGAGCTCTTGCAAGGAGCAAGGGCTCCAGCCATGGAGCAAGAGCTGTGCAAACCCCAGAAAAAGACTCAAATTATCATGTACTTGCTACAGACACACGTTCCTGGAGCATGGCTGTGGTGGGGGACCCCAGGTGAGGGCAAGTGCTGAAGAACTGGTGTGGTCCTGGGGGGGCATTGCCTCCACCTGGTGCTTCTTGTTTCCTGCCTGTGGTCCCCAGTGAGAAAGATCCCAGACAAAATGGAGCTCAATTCTTTTTAGAGTTGGGCATGAGGAAAAAGGCCACCTTCCTGATGTGCCCACATGAGTCACTGCCTGTGGGCCTTCCCTTACAGAGGTGGCTGCAGGAGTTCGTGCATGTGCTGTAGGCATTGATTGGGAACCACCTTATTTGGTTGTTTGCAGCTGCACCCCTCCAGCCTGCATTCTTCAGGAATAAAAATTCAAGTTCCCAGAACTGGCCTGTTCTGGTGTTTAGAAGGTGCAAATTCTTTTTGCCTAGCCTTTTCAATCTCTTTTCAATCAGATGTAACTAAAAGATATTAAGAACGGTTTCCTTTCTTCCATATACACTTTGCCAGCAAATTATTTCCAGCTCAGTGAACATACTGCACCTAAGAACAGTTAAACTGCTCTAAGTCCATGTTAATCTGCCAAAATGCTCCATATCAAAGGCTCTATGAGTCCATTAAGTATCACAAAATAAAGAACAGCTTTTGAGCCCTATTAGGAGTATGAAAACGCATGGAGAGAAACCTATGTGTGACTACAGTACTACCCACCCATCTGAGCATCCAACACCATGCCAGGGCTTACTGGTCCCAAATGTTCAAAGACTTCTCTCTCTTCAGGCTTTTTACATGGGAAATTTAACCACCTTTTAGAAAGAAAGAGAGAAAACATCCAGCTTTTCAGGCCTTAGAAAATATTCCCACATAGACCACAAATCTCAGAGCAAAGGTTAAAAAGAACCAATTTGGTTGTTCTCTTTCAAGCCTCATACTAGGGTGCCATTTGTGGGCTGCCAGCCCACTCACAAGCCATCAGCACTTGTGGGTTGCATTGTGTTGTAGAGCTGGCAGAAGCAACAGAAAGACAAAAGCAAATACATGAACTTTCCTCGATTTCATCCTACTCCCCTAAGGTCTTCAGGAGAATCATTGAAGGAAAGGAGACCATCAGCTTCTCCATTAAAATCACAAGCAAATTAAAAAGTTATGAGTTGTATTTGATTTTTAGCCTTCTTTATGGAGAGATTTTTGAAGTAGCTCTGTAAAAACATAGCGAGGAATTTTAAAAAGTAGCAGTTTGCATTATTAACACGAATGAATTTTAAAACACCAGATTTACTTTTAACTTCTATGCTCTTCCATTATTAACTTTGCTGTATGCTGCACTTGGCATAGCCCTATGTAGAAATATGCTGAAGTAATTTAATATGAAGATGAAAAAGGCTGGGATGGTTAGGGCAAGTTCACATCCATCTGTAGAAAAAATGTTCTTGCAATCTTTTTGACAACTAGGAATGAAAGAATGTCCCTGTGTCTATTCTTATCTGGAGATCTCGGAGCAAGTGAGGATCTAGCAAGGTTCAGGAAGAACTGACCCTAAGTCAGAGGAGTGCAGAAGAATACAATCCATCCTCTTAGGAGCAGACAGACCCACGTTAATCAGAGCAAGGTCCACCAGACTGTGCAGATGGGCTTGAAAAAATGGGTGTCTGCAAGTGAAAAATGTTAGATAGGAAGAGCACCATGTTTGGGGTCATCTGGGAGCACTCAGTAGTTGCCTGCCCTTTCTTCCAAACTGGCTCTGACTCCAGGTGCTCTCTGCCAGTGGGAGGTGACAGGCTGGCACCCTCCAGAACCTGGCAGGTCACACCACAAGCCCTGCAGAGAATCAGCCTGGGCACCATGCTGGGTGCACCATCACCTGGGCACCAGAACCTTCTTCTTCCAGCCCAAAAGCTACCCTCAGCTTTGGAGCAGGGTCAGCTGCTGGAAGGCTGGGGCTTCCCACACGTGGCAGCACAGGCAGGCACAGAGAGAGAGCAGGCGGACATCCCACAGGGTGCAAGTGAGGGAGACCTTCTGTAACTCAGAAAAATCAGGCTCTGCTGCACCATGCTGCTGAGGCTCCTCAGTGGTGAGGCTGCCACAAGCTGTGTGTGCCTAGGGATGGAAAGGGTTTTATTTTGTTGTGAAAAAGGGGAGGAAAAGCTCGATTTACTAAAATTTTACTTTTAAAACTACTTCTCATTTAGAAGCAGAATATTTAGTGAAACAAAATGTGGCTGTATTCAAACAGCATGGCAAAGAGCAGGCTGAATTTCTCAGCAGCCAGACATTGTGATCTTGGTAAGAAAAGGTTAGAAAAGTTTTCATGAGGACACAGGAAGACTTTGTGGCATTTACAGGATTAGCATGGAGGAGAACTCCACGGCTCAGGATATTTCTAGGACAGACTGCAGCAGAACTGCAGGAAAAAAGAAAAGGGAAAAAACAAAAACATTAAAAATATACATAGTTAAGTTTTTCACTAAACAGTGAAAAAAAATATTTGGAAAGTGTAAAACTCTTCACAATGATATTAAAAAAAAATACTTTAAAAGAGATTTTATACTGGGTTCTCTGCCAAAATAGAGCCAACATTAATTAGTGGCTATTCAAGAAGGCTACTCTGAAAATGTTAATTAAAAGGGCTTTCAATTAACAGAATGCAATTTGTAGGGAGAGGAAAAAGATTAAGCTTCTGCTTTTGGGTTTAACAAAACAGTCATGAGGTGTAGTCTGGAAGCCCTAATCAGACCTTATTGCTCACTCCTGATCTGCTAGAGTTCTTTGGGCGAAAAAGGTGAGCCAAGCCTTCCAACTATGCAGAGCTTCTGAAGATTTTTGTTACCAGGAATAAGATTCTGTTAAGCTGAACTTCCAGCCCGAGGTGAGTCATAGAAGAGAGAATCAGTATTTTCTAGTCTGAGCATTTGATCCGAGGCAGAAGTGTCATTTGCTCCACATTTGCTTTCCAGTCTGAAATACAACCCTCCCATTCTGCAAAACATACTCCTCCTGTTGGTCCTGACACAATTTTCACAGGGTGGTAAGGAAAAAGACTTAGAAAAAGACTTAGAAAGTATTTTTAAAACTTTTTAAAAGAAGGTCCATTTGCAGATGAGATGTCATTTGAGAAGCTGCATTCTGCTGTATAAAGTGCATTAGAGAAAAATACATGGCACAGATAAGTTCAGGCACCATGACCATGGTGTAGCTCCAATAGGAGGGGAAACAGGGAAGAGAAAAAGAGCATCTCCTCCCAGGGGAAAAGCACTGATGAATGAGACAAGATGACTAATACCTCAGGGAAAGCAGATCAAAGGCTGAAAACTAAAACCAAAATACTAATACTAGTCGCCCAGGCAGGTGCCACAAGCACAGAGTGTGGCACACAGACCAGTGCAGGCAGGAGGGAAAGCAGCAAGCTGGCTTGCTTTGACCTCCATGAGGTAGGAGAAGAAGGAAACCTGAAGGTCAGGCTGCAGCACAAAGGGGTATACAAGGAATCACATGCTACAAAGTCCAACCTGAAAAGGTTGAACATACGTAGGACCAAGGGTCCTGTCTTTGCCATCTCACAGCCAACCCTAATGAGGCCCCAGCTTCTCTAGCAAAATGCATTTCACAACCTTTCCTCAGGGCAAAGAACATTTGAGCCTCAGGACACTGGCACACTCAGCTACGCACGATCTAGCATCTGAGACCTGATCATCTGTCAGGGCAGGCTTTAGGAAACTTGAAGATTTACTGGTGAAAGGCAGAAAGTTTGATTTAAAAGCTGACAAGAAAACTTGCACCAGAGGGTTTGAAGCCCATTATCCTTTACACAGTCATACTGACTTGCAATGGACTGTTAATAACAAATAGTCACCAGAGAGAGAAAACACATGCCTCCTTAACACTGCTGGGGCAAAATGCTCTATGCATGTCAGCAGATGAAACAGTGCAGGTTACAAAGTTTGTGCAACTCATCTAAGACAAAGCACAGCAGTATCTTCAAGAGTGGAAAAATTCACATATTAAATATAAAACTCACATAGGTCTTGAGACTGAAGTTTAACAGTACTGTTTGAGCCAGATGCAGCTGTTCACTGGCCTTGAGTTTTGTACAGGAGAGGCACAAAAGTTGTCTTGCCAGGTAAGCATCCCTGCTAAGTAACCCTGATTAATCCATCAAATTATGACAGTGTTCTGAAAGGATGAGAAACGCTGCGAACTTCACGCTTCAAGGCTTCACAGTTGAAAGAAATCATCTCTTGTCAGCTTTCTGCAGGTTCAGTCAACCCCAGAGTTACTGTATCACACAGGTTGAAATCCCTTTTCAGTTAACAAATGCCCTTGTTGGCTGGGTCTAGAAAAATGCCTGTGAAAATTTATGAATGAGGTACTGTGTGCAGAACAATGCCCTCGTGCGCTGTCGTGACTTTGAGGGATGCACAGACAACGTGAGAAGAATATTCTAACTGTTGGAGGTGGTGTTGAAAGGTCATAAATGTGGTCCAAGACAGAAGTGTATGGTGTGGGAGTCAAAATGTTTGCTCAAGGGGATTAGAGCACAGAGGACCATGGCATGTGAGACGTCCTTGCAGGAAAAGCACAGAGTGTCACCACAGTCTTTCCTGGTTGCTGGATTTCCTCAAAATTGCCAATACAACCCAAGCAGCAGAACTGCCACTCGAGTTGGTGATCTGGGGCTGGGACTGGATACCCAATTCTGGGTACCCAGAGCAGATTCAGGAAAAGAAGAAAGTCAATGGGTATAAGCAGAGGAAATGCAGCTGGACTATGCTAACCACAGAGTTTTGAACATGCTGATACAGTCAGAAAAATAGTCTCTCTTGCTTCTCACCTCCCCTGGAGCCTAGACACAGATGTTTTCATTAAGGTATTAGGTACAGCTCATTATAACGGTGTCAGGATATTTGATCGAGCATCACTGTTTACAGCACAGGAAGAACACTAACAAACAGGAAAATTGGAAGTTCTTTTTCAAAAAACACAGTGACTAACAAATTGCTGAAACCTGCACTCTGAAAAAAAGCCTTTGTTTTAAACAGAGGGAACGACATGACCCCATTGTGACAAATATGGCTGTTCCCCCATTTTGCCTGGACTGTGGGCACCAGACAGTTCTCAGTGTAACAGCATTTACCTGGCTATCTTACAGTCCACTGACACAAAAGCATCCCAGATTTCTCAGATTCACTGAAGTTCATGCTGAAAAGCCAACAAACCTTGGAGAAAAGCAAAACTTTTTTTTTTTTTCCTGGCAAAGCAATAAGGTAAGTTCTTAAGCAACATTTTGGAAGTAAAGCCACAAAAGAAAAGCATGGCATGAGTAAAGACAGACTTGAGCTGTGCTTGGAATCTAATTTGCTGCCAAGGAATTATTTAAAGATTCTCAAAAACACATTTTAGCAAAGGTACTTCAGATGCTTGAGGTATAAGGTGCATCCAGATAGAGGAAGTTATTCCAATTAGCTGTATGTTTCAGACATCCCTTAGCTGCAAGGGATAAGCACTGGCCAGCCTGAAGAGAGCAGTCTGCCAAAAGGGACCTTGCTTTAGCTTCTCCCTTGAACTGTGATACCTTCAGTTTTTCAATGTGACATGTTGAAGCTTCAAAGCAGATCCTGGGTTCCCAGTTTTCCTCCTTTTTTGCTAGTCAGTTTGCTGAGGCTGATTGCATTTACAGCTCTGATGGTGTCTATTAATTTGTGAGAGCACGAATTAAATATCATTTCAGCCCATGAGGGGCTATAAGATGGCATTTTGGCACTTTAGTGTTTTACACCCGCTCCAGCTGGAGGACCACCTTTCCACCTCTCAGATATCTTCTTTCCTAGATCACAGTTATTGCATTTGGAACTCACTCCTGGATATGTAGCAATTTGTAACTTGTGTGTAGGAGCTATCTGCTCTGGGAGCTGCCTAGAAATGAAACCTGCCAAGGCCTCCCTGCAGTGGTTCCTCCACAGTGACCATGGGACCAGTCCTATGCCAGCCCCTGTGTGCCCCTTTGATGGAACTTTCTTGCCCTCCCATCCTATTCTGATTCCATATCCCCACACCCCTCCCCACTACAGCCTCACTTACCCAGCCCCTACCTCCTTGTCCACACACAGACGCCTGCCTGCACCAAAGTACCAAGCCTGAGCCTTGGGAGAAACATTTCCACCCCAGCTGGTCCGTGGGAAGCACATCCTCATGTGAAGAGCCTTCTCCTGCAGCCTGGCAGCTACAAATGGTTGGGAACAGCCTCCTCTGGTGTTGTGAAACCCTTTCCAAGAAAGATGAGGTCTCATATTTGCTCTGGTGCTGAATTAGCAAAACCTCCAATAGGGTGACTGGCAAACAGACACTGAACCACTGGAGAGGATATCCACAGCCTCTCAGAGGTATGTTATGCCAGATTCCTGAGGAATTGTCTGGAAAGAGACACATCAGCTGAGGAGGATCTATTTAAAAGGTAAAAAAAAAGAAGAGATGAGGGAACTGTAGAGTAAAAAAAGGAGGTATAATGAGGAGTATATGACAGCTCACTGCAGGTTGGTTTTCTGATCACACATGAGCCCTGCATCTGTAGAGCCACCAGGTAAATTGAGCTTGGCTTAGGAGATGTTTTGTATCAAGAAAATAAAACAAAAGAGAAATGCTCTTTTTGGCACAGCACACCAATGCACTTACATGTCTTGCCTGAAGCCAAAATGTCAAGCAAGACTATAGTAGGCAACCTCTTAGATTACCTTGTTTCGAAATTTGGTTTCCCGGAAAGGGTCTGCAGTGCTCAGAAGGGGGCAGAATTTACGAGCAACTTTACTGGAAAGTTGCTACAAACCATCTCACTCAGCTGTCAACTGCCCAGAAATCAAAAGGATTACCAGTCAACTCAGCTGCCTGAGGATTTTACTGACTTTTGCATGACTTTGTCTGACAGGAAGTAGGACGATCCTGATGTTTGGAAGAGGTGGAGGGATTGTTATGTTTCTTTGTTTCATGTGGAAGAGCCTGAAGCATATCCAGTGACACTGCATTTTGCTTACCTTTGTACTCTGAGTATACCTCTTGGGACCATGAAGTTCGTGCTGAGAAAAGAAAACCAGCAGAAGAAAGAAGCTTCTGAACCCACATCAAAATATTTGAAAAATCTAGTGGGGAGGGAAAGAGCACAAAGCTGCACAGTGCAGCTTTCTTGTCAGGAGACTTCCGGAGAAAGATCTGGCAAATTAATGTTACTGGGATGATAAAATTCGTATCACACTGGGAAGGAAAGGGAAATAGCCCACTAGCAAAATCTGGGACTGGAAAAAGATGTTAAGAGTTCTTCACTGCAGCACTTTACCTTCTTGTAATGTTTTGCCCATATCTCAATGTATTGGTGCCTTTTGATCTGTGTCCTCTCCATGTCAGTTCACAGTGGGCTGTGAGGCGACATGCAGAGCAGAGCAAGCCATCTAGCTCACATACAGACTGGAGGAAGACCAGGATTCAGGCTCCAGGGGCTGACACAGCAAGTGTAAAAGTTGCCTTGGCTTTTACCCACTGGCACCCTGAGGCTGTTTGTAGCTCAAAAACTTTGAACCTAAAAGCATTTCCATCTGCATTTCAGGAATGCCTGTGGTATTGATCTGCCCAACTTGAAAGCACCAACGAGACTGCCTAGCTATTCATGCCAGCTACTGAAAGGCACGTTTGCCAAAACAATAAGGCAGAATCTAAAAATGCTCTTGTTTCAAAGGAGAAAGCAACAGCAAAACCCCACTGAAAGGCAATCTGGAGAGAGAAAGAGGTGGTCCAAACCCACTAACACTCAGCCATCACAAGGTACTTCAACCATATTTGCATCCAGCAACTGCATCAGGCTCAGAAATCTATTTTTTCTTTTCTATGTATTTTTTCTTTCTATTTTTCTTTCTCTTTTTTCTCCCTCACCTTTTTCATCTTCCCCCTTCCCTCTTTTTAAGTCTTGGCCTGTAGCAAGTGTATAAAAGCAATTCCAGCTGCACAGCCTCTCTCAACCTGTCTAACCTTTGCCACCTGTCAGCCCCAGCAGGCTGCATAGGCAGTGATAAGCAAACCATTCTTCACTCTCCACCAGAAACCTGTTTCCCAGACTTGCATGCACCAGTTAGGTCTGCTGGGAAATGTGTTACTTGTGAGCTATAACCAACAAACCACACCACCACTTTCACATTGAACCTGAACTCCTGCTTGACACACTGCTGGCCTAAATATTTAGTATTTGTTAGCACAGATGGGAACTCTTATCATGCATTTGGGAAAGAGGAAGAAAATCCAAAATAAACGTTCTTATGTGGGAGAGTCACTTCACATCAGATACAGGGTAGAAAAGAGTCACAGTTAGAAGAACTTACAGACCTTAGAAATTATGCAGGTGGCTGGAAAAATCCCATCATCTTCTTGTGCAAGCAGGCTGATATATCAGTGATCCGACAGGTAATGCAGCAGCAGAACAGAGCACTGCCTGAACCTGCTCTGCTGAGCTGCAAGTTTCAGATGCTTCTCTGCATATTACCTCTCTCTGCAGGTTGCCACAGAATGGTGCCCTAAATTCTGGCAAAGCTGCTATACCTAAGTGAAGAAAAGCTTGAGATCTTTGTCCTACCTGTAATTCCTCAAACAGACCACCAGAAGGAATGGTGCAGTTTGGCTCTTTAAGGAGTAAGGCAGGCTGCAACATTCACCAGGCAACCCCTGCAGCCCAAGTCCTACAGCATCCCTGTGAGCCCTACAATCTGTTTTTTAGGTCTCTTACAACAGTGCTGCTTGTCAAAAATTAACTTTTCTTTTTTCAGGAATGAGCTACATCCATTCATCGAGAAATACTGAAGAGTTTTGATAGTCAATAACAAAGGCATTTGAAATCTCATTGCAGCTTCAAGTGTTTTAGCATCTGGAAGCTCGATATATTCCTCCAAAGGTTTGCTGGTGCAGAATTAACCAAAATACATCATGTCTCTTGCAGACAGCATCATTTCTGATATCTTCAGAGATAACTGCGTGGATCAGGAGGATTATTGTGGCATTAGCTGCTCTGATTACATTCCCTACAGTTTAATAACAAGACTGGTGAGACTATAGGTGTATCAACAGAGTTTTGGATTTGTGAGCAAAGAAAGTTGGGGATTATTAGCAGAATGTGAGAAAAGAAAAGGTCACACACTCAAATGTGCCTCTGAGGATACAGCTGACAATCTGTGGGGCAAGAGAAGTGATTTCTCAATATAGCATCATGAGTTTTCTAATAAGAAGCAACAGGGAATTTGTTAGCAAAGCTCTAGATCCATCTTGTCACATCCAGAGGGCTTTGGCTGTGATCTTAACCCATAAAAAAGAAGGCAAACACATTTTGTAACACCTACCTTTTAAAGATAGTAGCTCAGTATGTGCAGTCTTCATGCTCCTGTTTATCTGCTGGTTTTGGCTGGGGAAGAATTTTTTTCACGATAGCTCCCATGGGGCTATAAAGTTTTGGATTTGTGCGTTCAAAAGCAGCCTTGGTAAGTCAGCAATATTTTAGTAGCTGCTGAGCAGGACTTACAGAGGGGTCAAGGCCCTTTCTACTTCTCATATTGCCTCACCTCTGAGGCAGGCCAGGGGTCCTCCAGTAGTTAGAAGGAAACCCCAGCTGACCAAAGGGACACACAACCTATGGCAGCATTCCAGGATATAAAGCTGGAGGCAAGGAGTAGGAAGTGTGGACATTAAGAGTGATGGTGTTTGTCTTCCCAAGTCACTGTTACTCATGGTGCTCTCCTGGGGATGGCTGAAGCCCTGCACCCCCTTGGGAAATTGTGAATGAGTTCCTTGCTTTGCTTGCATGTGCATCTTTTGCTTTACCCATTGAACTGTCTTTATCTCAACCCACAAATTTTCCCAATTTTACCCTTCAGATTCTCTACCCAATCCCACCACAGTGGGAGTGAGTGGCTATGTGCTGCTTAGGTGTCAGCTGAGGTTAAACCACAGCATAACTGCACTAGCACCTGGATTTTTTAATTATTAAGAAGAAACTCACTTTCATTGGATATAAAAAGCTAGAAAAGGTGGTCTCAGCAAAATGGTGGCTGTTAACTGCACTGTTGTTCCTTCTGTCTAATGCTTTCCCCAAGGACATATCCTGCTTTCTCCACAGAAAGTGTTTGGTTGGTATTTCATGGAGGCAAGCAGAGAGGTAGATTAAGAACTTTAGAGCTGACATTACAAGCTACTAGTGAGATTAAACATATTTTTCCCAGGCACATTTACCAAAGATAATACAGAATAAGTTTACAATTCTATTGTTCCAGCTCAACATGCTTGTTAAAGTGCAGAAGACAATCTGTAGTTGCTTATTTTGTATCTAAGCAACTGTCAGACTCTATCTCTACTAATAAGAAAGGATATAATTATATGCTGCTACTTTAATTAGCAGCAGATGCCTATGTTTATGAAATAAAATGTAAGATTTTTTTAAAGTGCACAGCCTTGCTTATATGCAAGTTGCAGGAGCACTTTTGCAGGCTTCTGGAGGCTTTGTTTGGCCATATCAGCTTGCTTGGGGCAGGGCACGGGGCACGCACAGCCAGTTGCTGTGTGCATTAGACCACTGGCTCAGAGCCCATCTGTCCCAAACACCCGTTTGGGAGAGCTGCAGGGCAAGGATAAATCAGTGTCTAATGTGCCTTTTTGACACTCCCAGTGCTGGCACGAAGCAAGTTCCTGTCCCTGATTTAAAGACCAAGAATGCACAGCATGCTTTGGGCTACCTACTGCAGTGTCCCAGAGGCTGCTTTCTGCAGGATGTGGTCGCAGAGCAAACCAGCACAGGGAAAGAATCCTTAACATGAATTTCTGATCTCATCGAGGTGCTTCAGCAGCACATAGTGATGCAATGCAGCATTTTTCTTCAGAAGGAATAACAACAGGGGCTACTGCTGAGGGTCCTTTCTGCATATAAGAGAAGAGTACAAACAAAACCAAATAAAATCCAGAAAACATAGGCAAACAGAGAATATAGATGAGAATAACCTTGTCCAGGATAGAAAATACTTGTTAGATGAGTCTTTAATTTCCATTATTCAGTATTTTTATCCTCATTTCCATGGAAACAGCACTTGTGCAATGATGCTGTCCTGCAAGGGAGTGAGTGGATGCACACATACTTACATACCTCTGTGTATTCTTCTCCTGGCCTCCAGCAACTTTGAACAAACTTGCCAGTAAACCTGAGGTTCTGGGAAAGTTAGATGGAAGGAGTTTTGTGAAAGCATTCAGGTAAGGGAGAAGTGATCTTATAAGTTTTCCGGCCAGGGAAATCTCATTAGGTAACAGAAAATTTGCGCAGAAGGAGAACAAAGCCACCCCTGTTACTCCTACATCTCAAGAAGGTGCTTCAGTAGGAAAGCCCATCCTTTCTTGGACATTCAACATCATCTCACACTGCCTGCCACAAGGCACAGACCCATGGAAGATTTGTTCTTGGGTTTGGAACTCAGGGCTCCTGCTCAGAAACTGTCAAAATGCAAGACAACCTGCATGAAGGTTTAGGAGGCCCACAGAATAACCTCTGTCTTCTCTGTTTGTCCATCCTTGGGGTGCCCTGCCCTGTCATCTGCACCCAAAGAAAATGAAACAGGCAACCAAGTTTTCCCCATGTCTTCTTTCCTTCAAAACGAGCTACCATGCTGCCTCTCGCAGCCATGTACACAAGAAAATGGACAAGTCAGATCATCGAGGCAAATTAAGGGGAAAAGCTGAGCATCCATAAGTACATTCATCATTTCAGGAAGATATGAAATCCTTTTAGCATACCTTTATACTCACAGTATTTATGCCCCCCTGTCACAGTTGGTAATCCAATTACAAGAACTAAGTTACACAAGAGTGCACCCTAGTAGGCTGCAAGAGCATGCAAGCGTATAACCCGTACCTTTGTCTTCTTTTCCTACACTTCCCAATCTCTAATCCGCTCTCCGCGAGCACTGCCAGCCATTTCTCTGCTCGCTGCGGTAGATGCTGTCAGCAGAGACACACACCAGATGCTTTCCCACAGAGCCCGATTTTGCTCTTGCCCTTACTCTGCAGCTCTCAACCAGAAGTCAAGGTCATTCCAATTGCAAATTTCTGTTTGTTTTTGGTCTTCCCCACACACAGTGTTAACTCACAGTACGCAAAGCAAAGCTGTCACAACAGGTATCGCTCAGAGCACATATGGAGGCAGAAGGATCTGCTTGAAGGAGACACCTGCAAGCTGGAGCATTTGCATTTATTCTAAAGCTTTAGGGACTAGTTTACCATGTAAGTTATTTGTGACAAAGCCTCATCAGCTTTATCTTGAACACCCTTTAATAAATCATCCATGCTTAAGACTAGCTGTATAAAATCACTGTGACCTGTATTAATCAGCATTCTAGGAGACAAAAACTCTATCTACAACTATAGTCATTTTCAAAGTGTTGAGCCGTATTTGAAGATTATCCTCTTTGCAATAGAGACTTTGGAACTTACACAGACAGTTTCAGTAACCTGTGTGCAGGTAACATTCAGTAATAGGGAAAAATCAACTGAGTGTGGTCCAAATGCCTGCCCATTTTCTGTGCCATGTGACATGAATATTATTGCAGCTGTGCAGGGAGCAGATCTCCTCAGACCACCCAAAAAGCCAGCAAACACAGCTCAAGAGAAGTACACCAAGGCACAAGAAGTTTGTACTTGTCTTTCCCCAAGCTTCCAGTCCACCCCCTCACACTCCTCTCCACAGTGGGTGAGAGGTCATGCAAAACCCAGCCACCATGGAGCAACAGAAGGTAAATAGTCCAGGTAAATTCTTCCTGGGCACTAACTCTATTGCATGCCTATTAGAGCATGCATCATATTCAAGGCCCTACTGTCAGCTCCGCATCATGGCAGAAACCAGTAGAACATAAATAATCACCCTTAGGAGACTTTCCCTTACCCAACAGCATAAACAGCTACTCAAAATTGTAGCCATCATTCAGAAGTGTTGAGGAAGACTCCCATGTATGCTATTATCTACTCTTCAGAGATTAGGAGAAACATTTTATACCAGCAAGATTATTAACTGATATTTTGGGTCACTGATGTCAGTATTTCACACAACCTACTGCCCTTCTGTCCCTTACTTAAAAATAAAAGACACAAGTTGTTTTTTCACATAAAATTGGGGTGCGGTGCAGGGGCTCCACTGTTAAGCCCCACTGACAAGCCTGTGGTGAAAGGCCATGTGCTTAGCATACCCGAAGCGTGTGTGTGTGGGGAATATCAAAATTCAGAAAATATCCTTCTTCTAGAGACTTACAGGTACCATTCCAAATTTTCTAATATTTTCAGAACAATCTCTGCAGCACAGCAAAACTTTCTCTCCCATCAGCTTGCATCAATTTCATCTTGACTCTTAACGATGCAGCTCAAAATTTTCCACACAAAGCCGATGATGCTGGTGAGATGCGGAGATTTAACAGCAGTGCAGTGCATGGTGGATGATCAGGGTTTATGCTATGCCTTTCCATATAATGCCATCTAGTGCTGAGGAACTGCCAGGCACACTTGGTTAGGTATTTCTGCTACATTTGGGGATTGGAACCACCCTGCAAAGTTTTGTTACTTCAAACCAAAAAAAAAAAAAAAAAGTGTTTCAATGTGGACATATGACAATACTGGAAAACAGCAAGGCACCAGGGAAGTTTTTTTAATCTGGATTTACATCTGTTTCTGTGATAGATCACATACTCCTTTCCTGCTTATGGAAATGAATACTTGCTGGAAGCCACTGGCTAATGAAAAATTTACTAATAGAATATGAAATGCTCCTTCACTAATGAAATGTAACTTGTGACTGCAAGAGAGAAGCAATTCAGCTTTCTTAAATAAGAAACTCCATTTGCTTTGAGATACTCCTGTCTCCTGTCTGCCACAAGGTTTTAGGCTCTGCACCTTGACCTGCTGTGTCTCCTCTCCTTTACAGGCTGCAGGCACACATCACCCCTTTTTGACTCCAACATTGGAGACTGGCACATAAGCACCTACCTTGATTCCTCTCAAGAGGATTGGTCACTCCATGGATAATCCTACTCAGTTCTAAGAAGTAAATCCCCATTACAGCCAGACTGGACCAACACTGTCAAATACACATCATCTGCTGCATCTTGTCTTCCCTTCTGAAGACCTTTTCTGCCCACCACCCAGCTCTCCAGATCTTCAGACCCACTGGAAAAAAATTAGCTTCCTTCACCTTTAAAATTATTTTCTGAACTCTCTCTCTGCACAGCTAAAGCTCCTTTTCTCTTTCCCTTTTCCACCATTGATTTCTCTTCTGTTTCAGTTAATACTTCAGTCCTTCCAGCTTGAATTCTGCTTTCCTTGCACCACCTAAAATGTTATGATTCATGTTGTCAGAGTCTTGGGGCTTTTCTTCCATGCCTCCTCTTCCTAAACTCATTTGATTTACCTCCCGTTTCCTCCACCATTAGCTATCCCTCCCCCTCAGCATTGCTTCCATTTTTTCCTGGCCCATTCTCCTCTCTGACCACTTGGACATCTTCCCTAAGTGTTTTTCATCCCCCTGGTGCAACATCTGCTGTTAGTAGCATTGTAGCTGCTCCACAATGACAGAGCTTTCCTCCAGCCAGTAGCATGGGACCCTTTTTTCTACTCTCCCTCTCAGAACAGGTCATGGAAGCACTCATCCTTCACTTTGTTCCACTGTCACCTCATTGCTGCAGCTGTTTAAACCTTATGAGTTAATTTTGCACTGCTCCAGGTAAGCAGACATCTTATCATGCCAGGTGAGCTTAAATCACACTGGGTATATACAGAGACTGTCCAAGTATGCAAACTTCAAGTAGAAAATTCCCAAAAGCCACGTAACTCCAGAAGACCAATAAAGCAGTTTAGGATGACCTGAAATCTTACCTACCCCTTCACCTTCGCAACACAGTGCTCCAAGTTCGGTGTGCAGCTGGTCAGGATGGTGGATGTGGGCAGCTGATGTAATTGTCCCTGCATTTGGCTGGTTTTAGTTTTCAGGCTCCAGATCATCAACCAAGGAGCACTCATGGTATCTACACGTAGTTAAATTTGATGGTGCTTAATTAAAAAGCAATTTGCCTGTCCTTCCACCAACATAAACTTCAAATCTCTTTTTGCATATATTCGCACCAAAAAGATATGCTGGTTACACGGTTTCAGTCTGCCCTCTACTGCAGGCTCAGCAGGCAGCTCTGTGATGCTGCTGCATGGCCCAGTGCTGCTCATCTTCCGAGAATGAAAACAGCACAGGCTGGCTCTGTCTTACAACTCAGATATTCTGTGTGCGTGTATATGTGTGAGTGTGTGTATACACAAATGTAATTCAATTCAAAAGTTTAAGCTAGCAAAAAGTAAGAGGTGCCACCAGGTGTGACATTAGGGAGACTTAAAAACCTTTACTAGAAAATAGCAGAGAAACAAGAGCTGGTTAGGCCCACCCTCAGGCAGACAGTGCTGCAGTGAACTCACCAGGTGTAAGCCATTTACACCTCAGCCTCCCACCTCACACGCCAGGTACACTCTCGCTGGCACACACTGAAAAGCAGGCAGACCGATGGCAAACCTCAGTTAGGTGAAATAACCTGTAAATGTTGTACCAGCCAAAACACAAGGCAGTTATCTACCTCAAGCAGCCTCCCTGTTCCAGTGGAAGCCATCATGAGGAAAACCTGGACACTCTAACTCACATGCCACGAGCAAGTCCTCCTGTCCTCTGCGTCGGTGCCAGGGTTGTAGGCCCACGGAGGATCCCACTGCTGACACTGAAGCCAGAAGGGTCTCCCGCTGCTAGCAGCATGCCTGAGGCGGGGCAGGAGAAGCTGGAGTTCAGCAATGGCAGAGGAAGCCATTGCCCTCATATTGCTTATGTAACAGCCCAGTGCTTTCTGCCCAGATCACACAATGCTGCTTGTTCCTAACAATTTCGAAGACATCCTTCCAGAGTGAGCCCAGACCAGGCTGTGTCATGGGACGTAGATTACTTGAGATCAAAGGTCATGTCAGGTCAGAGGACAGAAGCTACTTGATATCAAAGGTTACTTTCTAAGGCAGATTTCCAGAATGAGACTAGTCCAGCCTCTGTGACAGGACAGCAGGTAATTGAGACCACATGACAAGGGTTGCTCGAGAAGAAAGGTTACTGGAGCTCATAGGTTGCATGAGGTCAGAATACAGAGGTTATGCTGGGTCAAAAGTCCTTTCAGGACAAAGGGTACTCAAGGTACAAGGTTCTGCAAGGTCACAGGGTGAAGGTTAATTTATTGCAAATGTTTCACATGGACAGAGGTTACTTGAGGACACAGGTTCCTCAAGGTCAAGTGTTAACTGAGGACACAAGACAAAGAATCCTCATGATCAAAGGTTACTTGAGGTTCAAGGACAGATGTTCCCCAATAGCAAAAGTTCCTCACAGTCACAGGACAAGTTACCCTAGGCTAAAGGTTACTTCAGGTCACAGGACAGGTTACTCTAGGTGAAAGGTCACATGAGGTCAAATCTAGTTTGGAGTAAATCTCACCAGCACCTAAAATGACACCATAGCCAAGTCTCCAGCACATCTTTGTCACCTGGATGCTGTCAGCTGATGCATGCATGTGTCCCACGAGCAGGGTCTGAGACTGGCTGGGTTGCCAGGCCCATAGCCAAGCACCTTCTCACCACCTCAGCCTCCAAAGGGACTGCAGCAAGTGGAAACGGCCCTTCCACTGCCCCCCCTTCCCAACAATGCACTGCACTTGGCTGGAAAAAGTGCTGTTGGGAACAAGCTACCTTCACCCCAGCTAACACTCCAGCAGCTTAGCAGCACTGAGAACAGCACTCCAGCACCCAGGAGGGCTTTAACTTGGAAGCGCAAATGCGTTGCCATGCAGAACTGCTGAACGGATTAAAGGTGGAAGGACTGAAGGGACTGACAGCAGCAATTTGTGGTCAAGCCTCAGCGCTGATTTTGCAATGGCAGTTGTCTCTTTCTTTTCATGCTTGATAAAAACCAGTTTTTCTTCACAACCTGATTAATAAAATTGGTGGTCAGCTTCTGACAAGGATTTAAAACATAAAAGAAAAACAGGAAAAAAAAGCACAATATAACAACTGAAATACAGTTGTTTGCACTATTATACTCAATTAGAGGAATTAGATGCAAGATTAAAGTCATAATTTGAGATTAACAGTAACTATATGCTTGCCAGTAAGTTAGTAGAGTTCCAAATTTTAGTCCAAATCAGAAAAATCTCAACTTTAGTATAAAGTTTTAGACTGTCAGAACACAAAAGCATAAGGGAAAGTACATAGAACAGTGCAACTTAAAAAAAAAAAACCTAGTAATTTTTTTTAAATCTAGCAGTACTTAGCTACCATGATAAACACAAAGTCACTTTTTTTAAAAAAAGAAACACTGACCATTTCAAATATACCTTTCAAAAGTCATAGTAAGCCTAAAAAGTTAGCCCATTGATTTAGTCAAAAGCAACAAGAACTCCAAATCCTTTCCCATAAACAATACAAAAAAGCAGTCTTGAATGCTGCTCTGCTGTAACAGCTCATCTTTTCAAGCACTGAAACTTTCCAAATAGTTTATTTTAAACTGTATATTGAACTCTTGAAAATCCAGGCAGCTTCACTCAGTAGTATACAACCAACACTCAAACCCACAATTGCTCAGTTTAGTCTATTTCAGTGTTCTGCCAGGATAAATACATGCCAGAAAACAGCTTCTGAAATGCAAGTCATTTCAGAACAGAACATGTTTTGGTAACAAGAAAGCACATCTCTCAGGTAATGCAGAGAAAAAAAAATTGTTTTCCAAAGGATTTTCTTGTGATTTTCAGTTACCTGACAAGGGGTAAGATGGTTTCAGTATGTCAAGGTTCAAATACTGCCTCAAAACAGTATTTTTCTATTTGAAACAGCAAAGGACTCCTTTCAGTCTAATTCAAACTAAATCTCACCTGTCAGCCCTAAAATCACTCAAAACAATGGGACGATAGTAAAAGAATCACCATTAGCTGGCAGTATCACATTAGTGGTCAGGAAAGAAGACATTTTTTCTACATGGGCTGAAACCACGTTTAAAAAGAAAAAAAAATTGAGCAAAGACCTACTAGCCTGGCAACAGTTTGGTATTTCAGTGATGATCTGCAATTAGTTTGCTTCCTAAGACTTGCTTTCCTCACTAATTGCACTGAAAGCTTTTATGCAAGATGAAACAAATGCTTGACTTCAAGGTCTCTGAAAGTATATGATTGTAAAGTTTTCCCTCCACACAGCAATTGAAAGAAGCATGGTATTATACTGCCTTTAAAAAAAAATTAAAAAAGAAATTCACTTGAGTGCCAATGGGAACTCTTTTATCTGCTGTTATCAGCTGCCCTTACAACCCCTTTTCTTGCTACCCATGCTTGAATACCCACACTGCTGGCGAGTCTCATGAAACCCAGCCTGAACACAAATTCACAAAAACAAACTTGGGATCTAAGTTTCTGAAGGCATAACCTTAATCATTTCCTCCTCATATAAACAGAGGGAAATACAATCCATCAGCTTTGGAAATAAAAACAACTCCCAGGATCTGAATCTGGCTGTTTACAAAGCAGCTGCAGCTGATATACCTTCACCACAGCACAAACATTCTTGGGGATCCAAAACTTGTTGCCATCCTTTCCAAAATAACACTTGTCTAAACCCAAAGGACTCGAGAGAAACACCATGAAATCAGGTTTTCTAACTGATTTTTTTAATAAACTATAGAAGAACAAGGTAACATTTCAACCAAAGTCATGACAACTGCATGCTTAAAAGCAGATACATAACATGTCTCTGGATTTTTCTGTTCTCTTTAGGAAAAAAAAGGAGAAAACCCAAACATAATGCATAGATTTCTACACATATTCAAATAATAGACTAAAGCAAGCAAAAACACAATTGGAAAAAATGTTTTGACAGTAATTCCAGATCTATGAAATTTTAAAAAGGAAATTTCAGTTCTAAGAATCTTTATGCTGAACCAAATGACTTTTTTTATACAGCATGAAAATAAGTTTTATCAATTGAGGCACTAGAAACAAACTTACACAACAGCTCAAATGTATCTAATGTGTGAACTGACAAACCTACAGCCCATGGCATACTAAAAATTTAAAATGTTAAAGGTTGCATTAAACTTGCACTTGCTCACATTGACACAGTGAAATTAGTGGAAAACTACTGGTTTTCCACTTAGAATAAAATCAGGTTCTGATTGCTGTTTCCAAACAGTTATCTTCCTAGCTTTTTCTCATTGTCCTCGCTTGCCTCATGTATCTTTATCAGGGAAAAAAAAATGGAGAGGTTCTTGTGCCACCCCATTCAGCAATGTTTATAAAGAAATGCAAAGCACCTGTCTTTGTGCAGCAGTTTCATCTGTGGTGCTGTATTCCCTTACTCCATCATGTTCCCCACATCACTGAGCTTCTACAGATTAATAAATTTGTTTAGAATTAGGTACTCAATAAATTCTATAAGGGATCCTTATTTCTACCTTTTGATCCACATTTTCTATGGGGGTTAGCAAGTACTAAAGACAAGGAGTCTTCACACAGTAATTGGAATGATCACACAGCAAGAAGAACTTGAGACACAAAGAAAGGAGCTCATATGAATACGAATGCTGCTTTCTTTATGAGGAAGAATATTCATGATCCAGTGAGGTTTCCACCCAGATGCTACAATAACTGGCAACTCTAAACACCTACATTAAAATATACCTCAATATCTTAATCAGGCACTTTAATAGGAAAACAAAGGAGTAACTTTTAGTAACACAGGTACTGTGATAGTAATTCTGTAAGGCCAGAACATCTTGTATGAAGCATTCAGAAAATTAACTGCCCCACAGAACCAAGTAACTCTTATCAAGGGCTAAATAAAAGAAGAATCCCTCATTAGACAAGCCTGTTAAAAAAAAAAGGCTGAAAAATGGTTAGCAAATATTTGGTAGAAGCCATTAACCCCAAACTTAGATTCTTCACTATCTTATGTAAAATGCAGTGCAAGGTTATTTATCCCTTGAGATGATGGATCCAAAAGTAAACATTCAATGTGCTTTAATTTACAAGATTTTCTTTCCCCCCCTCAAAAAAAGTTTTTCCACTGATAACAAGCTCCCTGAGGGAATACACCAATTTTTTTCAAGGGAAAAAAAGCAATCATTTAAAAAACATAAAATGCAAAGATCCAGCAATCAATAGTTGCCTCGTTTCGAGCCATAACAGATTTCCCATCAACATTTCTTTGGAAAACACAAGTTAGAACAACTATTCACTGGTCCTGTAAGAGGACCCTGACCTCCCTTCTTTTACATAGTATCCCATAGATCACAGTAACCATTCTTTAAAAATGTAATAAAGGTATTTCAGTCCAATACACTTCAAAGTTATAGGAAAACTCTACCTGTAAGACTTCACCTACCAACACTTAAATGGTTAAATATAGATTCTGTCACAAAAATACAGAATCAAGGAAAAGAGGTGGAAATTCACTTGTAAGGCTAAACTCTTGAGAACTTCTTCATGTTATGAAAGTCAAGGGACAAATGAAACAGTCTACAGACACACAAAACACATTTTTATGGTAATGAGAATGCCAAGTGTTTAAACCGTTCTTAAGTAATTTATTTCTTTTTACTGATGATTTACAAGGCCTTGATTATTAGACAAAATAGCATATTTTAACTAAACTAAAAAAAATACAAACCAATGGAGTATAGAAGGAAACGCTATATGGTTCTGTAGAATATATCACACCCAGTGCACACGCTGCTTTGTTTTTCTCATCTGAACCTATTTGTTACTTAGAGAATTTTTGTGAACAAGTATTTTGGTCTAACCAAAATGTAGTGTACGGCTTCAGACTGCTGAATTAGGCTCGAATTCTGGCATTAGTCTATGGTCTAAACCACTGCAACAGATCTTTCAAAGAGTTTAGTGTAATAAAAACTGATCTAGACATTTTGGAGCAGTTAACAAGAGACAGGAGTTATAGCTGCATACAGTTCAGTATGGTACACTAACCGAAGCTAGAACTTTTAGTACATTTATTGCCAATTTCTCCCAAATTTTAACAAGCAGAGCTTCTTTGCAGAGACATTATTGCTGATGGTAATAAGGCTGCTGAGGAAAAGGGTATCCAGGTTGTTGAGCTGGAGGATATGGTGGTTGTCCAGGATTTTGATACACAGGTGAGGGTGCATATGGCAGATTATACTGACCATACATGTATGGATTATAGCCCATTGGCATTGGCATCTGGCAATACCTGTGGGGGAGAAAAAGCATAACTGAGTTGAAAAACACTGATGATGGTAAATTGCAAAAAATCCTTATTGACAGATACAAAAAGACATGCAATCTCCACAAATGCTTTCCTTTCATTTTACTTTGAGTGCAACAGGAAATGTGGTTACTTTCAAGGAGCAAACATGAAAACTACTACAATGTGTGGAACAGAAATGCAGACAGAAGATAGAGTAAAGGCAAATTGCTGGAACTAGAACTAATCTAAATTGATTCTCAAATGTTTAATAATATTGTGCATATTTCAGTATTTGCTACCAAAGGAGAGCACAGCTGCCTTCAATTCCTTGTGATGGAAGATGGAAAAAAGCATCAGAAGAAAGCACACTACTCAACTGGAATTTTCTCTGTATTTTTCATCATCTTAGTATCATGATAAAGGTTTGAAAAATGAGATATGCCAAAACTTTTGAAATAAACACCACCAAATAATTATGCAAGTGTTAGCAATAATCAGCAAACCACAGTTAAGGAAATGCAGTCCTATCTTCCTTCTCCTTTAAAGAAGACAAAATGTAAACACTGAAAATGAACCTTCCCACAAAAAGTACAAGCAAAGGATTCCTACAAGAGTTACATGATTAAAACTAATAAAAAACAAAAAAACCCCAACTCAAACAAACAAACAAAAAAAACCCCCACCAAACAACCAAAAAAACTAACAAACAAAAAAAATCTTTGCCTCAAACAGTAAAAAAATCTTCAACTGTAATAACTAATGTTAAAATGTCACACACAAGAAAAAAGTGCTTTCAAGTAACAGGGTAACAAAAATCTGTTTAAGTGCTCCCATAACTTACCCTGGGTAACCGGGATAAGTGGGGTAAGGTGGTCCCTGTGCCTGTGAAGGTGCAGTGCCTGCTGCAGGTGCACTGGCTCCTGGAGTAGGAGCTGGAGCAGCAGCAGGAGCTGCAGCTGTTCCAGAGGGTGCTAATGCAGAAGAGGAACTGCTTGCTGCAGAAATCACTGGTGGTGGTGGCCGTGCTGGTGGCTGTGGTTTAGTCCCCTAACAAGAGAAAGTGAATTTAGCTGGAGCTTCTTTATGAAAGTCTTGGACTCAAAAGCTGTGGTTATATGATTAATTGATTTTTATTTTGATTTTAAACAGACATTCTCTATTAGGTCTATACAAACAATGCAAAGCATCTAAAAGGCAGTAAACTTTTAATTTCAAATCTATAAATCATGAACATGCATAGTACATAATACACCAGTCTGCAAAGCCTTAAAATTTTGCCCTCTATTTCACTTTAACCCATTTCCAACTATACCAGTATATTAAGGAGTGATATACACAAATTACAGATTAGAGTTCTCAAGTATAGACCCAGTATTTTCAACCCACTAATTCTGTAGTATGTATTTACCACCATGGTTCTTGGGGCTGGAGTTGGGGCTGGTGATGCTGCTGGCTTACTTCCTGCTGCTGGCGTGGTCTGATATGTAGGCAGCGGAATGGAGGGAGCACTGGGCTCCCTAGCTATGCTTTGCTGCAAATCTCTATTAAAAACAAAAAAAGCAAACATGCAGCTTAGTTTAAGAATTGTTTGTTACACAATGCAGCAAGCTAAGCCAAAAAGATCCAACAGAGGAAGTCTAATATTTAAAGCATGATCACTGAGCTAGCTCAAACTTAATTTGGAGTCCAAATCACTTCCACAGAAACCATTCTCTAGCCAACTCACTGATTAACTGTTACATTTACTTTCCAATAATGTCTTTATGTTCTAACTTAATACTAGGTACAGATCACAACAGTAGCCAAAACAGTAAAAGAGCACAGCAAGACTCAGCAGAATGTTCTATCAACACTAACCCTATGCCTTAACACTGAACATAAACATAGTAGAGATGTGAGATATTCAGACCTCTGCCTTGGCTAGGCAGCCTAACAGCTTCCAAATTACATGAATGCAGGAACCCAAATAAAGGAAGAAGGGATTGTTACTCAGAATTTGTTTACAAGCACAATGGCCAAACGAAAAAGAACAATTCCAAAAAGGATCAAGTTAGGAAAGGTAAAAATTGAAGGCTGAGCATCCCTTTGCAACATAGCAAGTACACAGAACAACTGCAATTTCATGAACCAGAATTTCATTAACAACTACTCCTTATAAAAGGCTATGTGTTTTGCTGAAGAACACTGATTAAAAGGCAAACCATTTCAATTATGCTTTCTGCTTAAGAGAAAAACCTAAACCCCACATCTGAATCATACTGTACTAGGTCTGATCCCATGTGGGGGACAATGACAACACCAAACATTCTTCCTCACATGAAGGACAAAATCCACTTCTCTCCCCAGCACTGTAAGCAACCCACATAACTAAGCAGTGAAAGCATGAGACTAGAGCAGCCTACAGAGCAGAAGAAGAATATCAATGCCTTTCCCCCCATCACAATGAACACATGGAAGACAATCATATGATGAAGAATTTATCGAATTTCTTAAACTAAACTGACAGCACGAGCAGGGTGCAGAAATCAGAAGTTCCTCAAAGGAAAGAATAAAATAAAATTACTAACAAATGCATGCCAAAAAGAATAGAGTGAAATCATAACATGAAACAAATTCATGCTGAACTGCACATAGGAGCAGCACAGCAGACTTCAAAGTAGATTTTTCCATTTATTTCTCCTATCACAGTCCGAGAGGAGAGTAGGACTAGGATTAAAGCAAAGAAGTGATAGGAAGAATAGGTGGGCTAAGCCTTTCTCATTTCATCAAGTACCATAATAAACATGTCCCCAAAGACAGCTTTCTGATAAATACTTTAACATTTCTGCAATTAACGTTTCTGCAATTTTGCTTAAACAAAACATTGAAATCTTACTTGAGTAATTCATCTCTTTCAGTCTTGCGAGCAAAGACAATGTCACTGCACTTGTTCTGGAATTTCAGCAGGATTTCTGTCAGCTCATTGTAAAACTAGTAAAGAAAAATAAAAACACAATATGCTCAATCAATACTTTCATACTCCATGCCAGCATTCTTCTACATATTGATCCAATTAAGGTGTTGTATTATTACACTGCCCAGAACCTGCCATTCCAATATAGTTTGCTAATACATTCTATTATGCTTTTCAAAACCAAAATAAGTCAGCTGTTGTTGCCTATCCCCATAATAGCATAGAATTTTGTGGCGGTTTGTGTGTGTATGTGTGTGTGAATCTAAAAATAGTTTAGGATAACTAAAAAAAAGTATTAAAACCAGAGGAAAACTAGATCACTTCTGGTGATAAACCTTTTATTTTTCTAAAGAATAACTGTTTTTATTTAAATTTTATTTTTCTCAGTTCCATGCAGTTCATTTGTACAAGTATCTCAGAGGATGGGTTTTCTCCCTCTAATGAGCTCTCAATAAACCAGCAAAAGATACTTAGTACAGAAGCTGTAAGACACCTTCCAGAAGCTCAGATCAAAAAAAGCAACCTAAATACAGTTCTCCTTATTTCTCATGTATGCAGTAACAACATTTAAAACACCAATTTTATAAGGTGATTAAATACCATGGGAGAACAGATGAAAGAACTTCTCAGATAAAATGGCTCATCTGGGTGCCTCAGCATCATTTATTCAGCTGTAATTAACAAGTTATCCTGTTGCTCAGAAAAGCTTACTTTTCAGACAGGAACAAAAAAGCATTTCACAGCCCTTGAAACAATCGAAATTCAAGCAACTTGCTGTCCTTGCTTCAGTAGTAAAATCCTCAAAAATGCACCTGTCAGCTACCATGTCTAAGAAGTTTATTATGATTTTTGATTCACATCTCATTGTATAAATTAAAAAAACCCCTTTCAATCCCTTAAACATTATCATACCTTTGTACCTTCTTTTAAATTGGCTACAAGTTCCACAAAGTTGTCATTTGCTACAGCTAAGTTCTTCAAGACTTCTTCTCTTAAATTAGATTCATTGTTTGATTGTTTCATCTTTGAAAAATCCTGATGCGCATTCTTAAAAGAAGAGAACAAATAAACAGTGCAAATAATGCAAACTAGTTCCATGTAAGATTCTGTACGTTTCATTTTCTTTTTCCTCTTACTCATTGCCTCTGTTTTCCCCAACACCTGCTTTTCCTTATCTCCCATCCACCCTGGACTTCCATACTTGCTATCTGCCAAGTGCAGTGACCATTATAACGTATATTTCAGAACCATACATATGTTAACTCACTGGCAGTACTTATCACCAGTTAATTACCTGTTCTGTTGTGGGCTGCCTTTAATAGTTCTCAAGCTCATCCTGCAGACTGTCTTTCCAAGGCTATACTAATTAGGCCCTCTCCTGTACTAACTTCAACCAATATTCATAAAATCATACTGAAAGTCAGTATTTTTAAGAAGTATTACTTCAAATTTGGTTGACATTGGCAAACTATTATGAGAACAGGGAAGAAGAAAACTTAACAGGAGGATCACCTATTTACATCTCATTTATTTCAAGAAAATAAACAAGCAGATTTAAAAAGACTGTTTCAACTGCCAGAAGCCAACAAACTTGAACTCCAGGACATCCAAACATTAAAGCAATAGCCATCAAGATTTTTTAACTGTATTGTGCTAAAAAATATCCAAATATAAAACCCTTGCTAAACATGGTGTACATGGTCATTTAAGAAATTTTTTTCCCTACAGGAAAAAGTCTCCATTGTTATTCAAGCTGCCATTGTCTTTTCTCCAAGCACTAAGACTTCCTCTTTTTGAACTTAAGCCCTTAAGTCAAGCACACTGTAAAGAGCAATTAGGAATAAACCAAGCTGTACTTCAAGAGACCCAAAAGGTCTTCTAGGAGATAGTAAATAAAGGTCTTCTGTTATCACAGAAAGAATTAAAATGGATGGAGCAGAAAAAACCAAAAACCCAAAACCTTCTTAACACACCACTTAAGCTTCTTTCAAGGACAAAACCATCTGCAGAATTGTGCCAAGAAAAGGTCCAAGAGAAATTACACTGGGGCTGTGGGAGAATCTGCTAAACATTCACATTTCTTTCTAGTGAAGACAAAGACATCTCTGTGTCTTTCAGTGATCAAGAAATAAAGAAATATCAGATAGTATATGACAGAATAACAAAAAAAATAGACTAGAAAGCAAAGTGAGACTTCTAAAGCACTAGAGAGGTAGTAGTATCATTGCTCTCAGTTTAAGAGAAAGGAAAACATGCCAAATGTTGTACCTGAATGTTTTTGAGAAGTTCTTCCTGCTTTTTTAGGGTCTCCTGCACTTTCTGTGTGTAACTTCCATAAATTCTGTCCAACTCAGTCACAGAGATAGCCTCCTCATTTATAGCACCATCCTGTGCAAGTGCAGTCAGGAATTTGCTTGTCATGTCAAAATTTACAGATTTCAGGTCATTTTCCAGTTGTTCTCTCTCCTTTTTTACTTCATCCAGATTGGCCAGCAAAGTTCTTAAGACATTAACAACCTAGGCAACACAAATGTCCTAAATTAGCAGGTTTTAGAGGACCTATTGGGGACATATGATCTATTAATTACTTATTTCCATCTTGCACTCCTCACTGATGCTGGCAACATTTCGGCATGAGTACTTGTTTATGAATGTGTTAAAGGCAAGAAACCAGGACAAAATGTGACCAAAGATCTTCAAGCATTTCTCCATCTATATTCTCTTCTACAGGTTTGCTTTTGATAATAAGACTGAATTACTGCAAAACGTTGCGGTTTTTTTAAGCTGATCAGATACCTTCCAGTAGGATATTCTAAGATGGCAGCAAAAAACACTGACTTCAAATCACTTCTATGAGAAAAATAATAATATTGCTGTAAATGAGCCATTAACTTCTTGGAAAGCAAATTGGCCTAATACTTTAAAATACTAAGCCATGTCTTTTGTTGTCCCAAGAAGCCAAGCACTATATCCCACTTCACTAAATAACAAAAACATTCAAAGATTGCTCCTTTGCAGTCTTGCTGTCCATGGTGATTGACTTTGTTCACATTAAATGTAACAAGCCATACTCGAGAAGATTTTAAACATAAAGGAAAATTATTTTCCAAATGTTAGTTACCTCTTCTATGAGTTGAGACAGAAACATGAGCAACTAAGGATCAGCTTTCCAATTCATGTCAGTTTACTTTGTTAGACAAATAGAACTTCTAGTCAAAATAGAGACAGATTTCAGTGCTTTACCTCACTTCCCTGTAGTGTTTTTGCTGGGTTGGCAGAAAGAATGGCTGCGTTGAGCTCTGCCTCTGGCTTACACAGAAGGGCAATCGTATCCCGGTGAGTCTGTTAGCGCTCTTTCACCTGCCCATCTGCTTGCATAGCTTTATTCAAAATATTATGGTAATTGGCTCCCTCTGGGGGCAGGAGGGAAAAAAGAGAGTTTGTATCAATTCAGAACTTGTTTCATCCAAGTCTTGCACCTGAGCAGTTGTGCATTTCAGCAAGTCATCATACATTTTTATGAGAGCCTGCACAATATGTAAGACTTTTATTAAGTGTCTAAGTTATGTTTAAAATAGTGCATAAACTAGGCACCTATACTAATTCTCCAGTGAAGCATATAAAGGTATATGAATGACGACTGTTTTGAGCTACTCTGCAGATTTAAACCTCTAACTTTGCAAGACTAAGTCAGTGGTTTCAGTCCCTTGTTAGCTTCAAAAAACAACACATTTTAGGCACAAAGAAAACATGCTATAATGATGGTCTTAAGTAGTTTGAATAACTGCTGGGGAAAAAAAGAAAGAAAACAGCAAATTAAAAAGACATCACACAGAAGATTAAAAAAAATATGTTAACAAAGAAAATTACATGTAAGTATTTAAGAGGCAATTGCAACCAGATCCTTAGGAGGGCAGCTATTTTTCATTCCATTTACTTTCTGAAACTTTAGCATGCACATACACACCAAGGGTGCAAAAGCAGCAGCAAATTCCTTGCTGTCATATCCTCTCAGCTCCAAATAATAATGATGACAGAGCAGAGTGCAATCAGGATATTTTGGCATAACCTCCCTCAAACTGAATTTGTCTATTTATAGATAATATCAGAGCACTGAAAACTACTTTTACACTATGGACATCTTTAGAACCCAAAGCATGAAATATGGACTTTACCTGCCCTCAAAGGCTTATAGAGTTCATTGGATGGTGTTCTCTGCCAGCGTTCCTTGAATTTTGTTCGCAGGTCATTATCTGTAGTTTCTTCTTCATCTAATAACCTCAGAGACTGCAAGAGTAAAATGTTACATGCATTATAAGCTGTTTTAAATATAAAATAGCTTCAAAATATGCAGTTAGTGTAGAAAACAGAAACTGCCTATACATCCTTTATAAATTTAATTTGACAAATAAAAAGCAGGCATGAAAGGGACAAATCACCCAAATTTCTTTAGAATGTTTTCCCAGTGCTTCCCCCCTCTCCACAAACAATTTTAAAATAGAAAATATTTGTAATCCACATGTGACAGCACAGTTTTTGTATGGGCTGAACACTTAAATAGTGTATTTTGAAAGTGATATTAAAGTTACAAGCATGTGAATAATTGTGCACTTTGTTTATTGTCATTTAAAGCGAAACATTCCGTGAAGATTTTTTTAAAGAATGTGGGTTTTGGGCTTACTTCATCTAAAATTTCTTTGTTCCTTTGCAGCAGTTCAGGCAAATCTTTAATCAGCTGATCAACAGTCTGAATTCCTCCCTGTTCAATTACAGACTTAGACTTGTTCAAAATAGACTGAGGAACGGTATCACCAGACACGTCTTCAATAGCAGCAGGAAGATTGAGGGAAGCCAACACACTGAAAAAGTTAATGTTTTAAATAAAAAACTTATCCTCAAAGTAACACTGCTATACAAACAAACAATCACACAGTCAATTATAATGGAAATGGAATGTAATGTACGCCTGAACTGAAATTTCAAACTGAAAATACCAAATATATTCCTGGCATACACCTCACTAAAAATACATTTCAAAGCCCTTAAAAAGCTAAGGAAATCCTAGTCTTTTATTACTTACAAAACATGGCAAACATTTTAAGTAGTGACTGTCTGGCAGGTAAAAGGAACAACTACCTTAACATTGCTTTCTCTCAGCTTGGTACAATTTTTTTTGTAACTATTTATTTTAGAGAACAAAATTCTTTTGGAAAATGACCACTGGAATATGAAAATCATTCTAAATTACTGGTACTGGAACCTTTTCTGAGCAAGAGTTGAACGCCTAAAAAATGAGGAAAGGTGAAATAAAAATAAATACTCCTTGTTCTTAATAAGCTTTCAGTTTTAACACCTACAGAAAAGTAGTTCTAAATGCCTGTAATGGTTTCAATTTGCCAGCCTACCATACAGCAATGGAAAAACACTGCTATTATCTGGATATCTACAGGCTGCAAGGCACCCAGGGCTTACAGGCTGTGCACGACCCCTCTTGAGAAACTTAACAAGAAGCCATATTTACCCATTTGCCAGATTTGTGGCTTCTCTCATCTGGGCTATTGACCTGTTTACCAGATCTGCCTTCCTCTGGTTATAAACACTCACGGATTGCTGCACTTGCAATGGAACCATCTTCTCAAACAGGTCTGCAATTAAAATAGTATAAATTACACAAGCTGCACTATGAAAGTAAAACCACACAAACATCTTCACAGCTTTTCCATACAGGTTGTAGTACAGAGACTGACCTAAACAGTTAAGGATATTCTCCTCCCACTTCCCAAGATGTCTTAAAAACAAAAATCTATTTTTAAAGCCCTTTACATTCCAGTTTTTATGGCTGAAATTGACTTAGAAATAATTTAAAGACAATATATTTAAACCAATTGTAGGGTTAAAAATCTGATTTGCCTTAAGGCTCCATTTCTAATTTTATTGCTTTAGAGGAAAAATATGAGAAAGGTAACAGAATAATTTTTTCACAACTTATCTGTAGAGCAAATAAACTGAAATTTTTCAACTTTATGGGAGACCAGCATCTAGGTTAGTTAATACTGTATAACTTGGTACTGCCCCCTACAGAACTGCTCTGTCTGAAATTAAAAAGATTGCTTTAATATAAAAAATACAATTGCTGAGAAAATCTTAGAAAGATCTTTACAAGAATTGTACATTTCAGGTAAGAATTTTCAACCTGTGTTTTATTACACTTATCATCAAGAACAACAGCAACAAACTGGAGAAAAAAAACAGCAGTTTCAAAAACACTGCTGTACTCATAATGGAAAAAGTAAATTTTTATTTTTGCAATCTACAAGTGTCAGCCACATGTTGCACAAGGTTAAGAATTACCCTGGGCACTCCACACACTTCGCTTACCAGTGAATTTCTGACTGAGTGGAACAACAACTGGAGTAGACTTCACAAGACTGGCTTTTCCAATGGACTCCAAATCTTTCAG
>VZTN01034031.1:5231-22884 GCA_013400515.1 Erpornis zantholeuca | reverse complement strand
TGACTGGAAATCTTTCTCTACAAAGTTTTGGCTTTGTTCTCTGGTTAATGGTCAAACACTATTTCTCACTGACAGATAAACAAGTTTTACAAAAAACATAAAGGAATGATTATTTGAAGGATAGATAGTTATTGGAGAAAATTGGTTTATTACATTAAATACAATTAAGGAAGAGGAAAGGTAATAAAGTATTTGATTTGACAAAATGGTAATGTAGCAATTAGGGGGAAAAGAAACTTTAAAATAAAGGGCTGCACTGTCATAAAAAACAAAAAACCAAAAACCAAATACAAAAACAAATAAAAAAGAAAAAAGAAAATATAACACTAGCCAAGAGGCAAAGAATACCTCAAAAACAACAAAGCAGAGTAGTCCAACACATTTTCTGATAGAAATGGCAGAGACAAAACCCCTGAGTTTCAAGAATGCACTTTGATTCTTTAAAACAAAATTAAATTGCAGAGTTACTCCTGCAATGTAGGAATTTTCAATAATCTCTGTTAGAAATTTGCAGGTATCATCTGTTGTTACAATAAAACCCAGAATAGCTATCAGCATTTCTTAATCATTAGTAAACTTGCACAAAATATAGACAATAATCCTAAAATCATGTGAACAAAATTAAACTAAGACAACCCTGTCCAACTGTTTAATCTGAATGAAACTGGTGTAAAGTTGTTGTTTGTGGAATTGAGGGTAACCAGAAGGCCTAAGCATGACATGCTACTCCATCTTAAGACTTTTGATAAACAGATGTTGATTTTTGATTGAAAACCTAAAGTTCAAAAATCACTTAAGGATAGATTATTCAAAAATATTATATGAAACTGTAGCTTAATTTTGCTCATTTATTTGTTCATATAAATTTCCCTAAGGGGACAAAAATATTCTTAAATCTGATTTATTTTGTTCCACTGGAAAATAGCATTACAAATTTTATGAAGAATATGTGGTTCTGAGAAGAACATGGATGAACAAATATTTTTGAAAATGAAGAGAAGTTAAAATATATTCCTCCTTAAACATAGTTATAACCTATGAATATGAAAACATTACAAAAGGGTGCTGAATGCATAAAATAGGAAGAAAAGCTTCAATGACTGGATTAATTTTATACCACAACATAGGCTCACCAGCACTTTTTGCTGCAAATCTTTAAAATGTGTATAAATCAGTCATTTTCCTTCACTTCACAGTCCTGCCAACCTCCATCCTGCTCCATTATACTGCAATTTCTTGCTGTAACTGGAATGCAATACATAAGTGAGAGGAGATGACTACCCATTATCATATCTCTCTGTGGACTGAGATGAGTTTACCGCAGTTTGAAATAAAATTAACCAGGTAGTAGACTTCATGCATTGTTTGCCATGTCCAGCTTCCTGAAGCTTGAGAAAAATCTTAAAAACATTACTCAAGAAGAAGTTTCTACTACAAATAAATGAAGAAAAAGAATCATTGTTAAGTGCTGTGAACATATGGGCCAACGTGAGGTTTTAAGATCCAGCTGCTCCTGGCTAAAGTGAACCGGGTCTGTTACAGGGTAATGTGATTCCAACGAGCTGCTGCTGAAAGCAAAACATGGTCAGGGCTCACAAGGAACTCCAGCTACAAGGAAGCATTTCAATCTAATTACTCACTCGCTTTCTGTGTGCTCCCCACATTGTTTCTGCTGGCAATCAGTGCCTTTCAGACAAAAGGTGTTGGTAAGCACATGCAGCAGCCACCCAGCGTACATGTACATAGGACTTGGGTCATGTCTGCTGTCCAAAACTGCCCCCAAAGCCTTCAGGCACTAACAGAGTGTAGAAGAAGAGTATAGATTTCTCTAAATTCAAAAGTAACTTATCTCTACTGGTGTTATAAACTTGAAAGTAATATAATTTGTTGGTAAAAGGAAATATGCTGGTTCTGTTTGGCAGCCAAAATTCAAATTTAACTTGATGGCCACTAAATTTTTGGGGTCGGGGTGGTTTAAAATATGAAGTTGTTACAGAACATGGTTTCTGACTGAAATATTAGCAGCTGATTCATCCATCTCTCAGTGTCCCTTGGGCAAACCAAACTGGCACTGAACACATTTAAGAAGAGTGAAAAAATAATTAAGGGAAATGGAAAACCATTTCCTTTTAAATATAGATAAAAGATAATTTGCTGCTAATGAGCAGTCTTAGATACATGGAACAGAATCTACCAATTTGCTTAAGTACTCAATTTACATTAAGGTGTTTATTTTATTTTAGTAACAACTTCTAAATTGAGAGTAACACAAGACTGAGAAGGACCTCTTGGATAACAGAAATCCTTGCACTGTTACCCAAGTTAGCTATGGTGGGCAATTCTTTTATGAAGTGGTCAAAGTCCTTTTAAAAATGAATTTTATTGTTGTTGTTTTGATTTGGGGGAATTTTCTCTACAACTGCTACTGGATAGCTGTTCCAGAATCTCACTCCTTTGATGCCGTAGTGAAGTTTTCAGCATATTTCTAGCAAGTATATGCCCATCTGTTCCTGTGCCAACACTTTAGATTAAAGTCCCTTTTTCCTCCTCCTGGTACCAATTTTATTGACATGTTTATAGAAAAAACAGTCTTATGTTTTTTTTAATCACCCAGAGTAAGGTGTTCTAATTTTACACCTTGATAGCCTTATTTCTTTTTCCTTTTTAGTTTATCTCTTTTGCACCTGAGGAACCAATACCCCATACTCCAGGTATCACTGTCTTTTGCTGCCTGGTACAATTGCAAGTTCTGAAATCCTCCTGCAGGGCTTCAAATCCCACTAGGATCTTTCTGTTATGCAAAGGGATTCCAGTTACTTGGGTTTCCCAGCTCACAACTTTGAATTTTGGTTTCCCTTTCACAATGTCAGTTTTCATTCCTGCACCTTTGCACCTGGCAATCCCCTTTCTTTTGACTCTATAATGAGTATTACAATCAGAGGTGAAGAATATGCTTAATTTTGAGACAGATGGATGTCTTCCTTTTCTATTTATTACATTCAGTAATCCTTTTTCTAGGGTATACAGAGAGGCTCAATTTCAGCTGGAGGCTGAGGAGAACACTTCTGCCCAGGGAACTGCATAGGAAGCTGGTGGCAGGACTCACCTGAAAAGACCTTCAAACCCACTCAAGGTGAAGAGGACATGGTTGTCAAATGTCCTACTTTTGTGGCAAAAACATTGACTTTTCAACTACTGAGCAAAAGGCTACATCCTGATATTTCTCCAAATGAAGTCTTTCTTGGAGAATTTTCAGCTTGAAAATCTTGGGTTCAGAGTGAATTTGGAATAAAACAGTGTGGAAATAGGAATGTTGTCAATTTTAATGTCATTTGCACATGACATAAGTTTTTTATTTGAGCTTTGATTTTGTTAATAAAATATTCAGAGCAGTTCCTCTCAAGCGATACAATGGCAGCAGACCTGGTACATAGTAAAGTTTATTTTAACACAGTCAGAAATAATAATGTTGAAGAAAGTGTTTTATGACCATTCTGCCCACTTACCTTATTTCTACTCTTTACACTAAGCCATGAAATTCTGAAGTGTTTGACATATTATGTTATTGACATAGAGAACAAAATTTTGTTTCCATGCATAAAAATCCTAAGTGCCACATTTAAATGAATGTGATCACCTCTGTCGTAAGGATCCCTGAATAAAAACCCTGTGCTGCACAGTCTGGGGCATGGCAGCTTGCAATAAATTACATGTGAGCCACATCCTCAGCTGGGGTAAATGGCCAGGGCTCCACTGGCAGAGAGGTTGATTTATACCATCTGAGGAACTGGGGTTTTGTTGGTATGGGGTAAGGGCAGTGCCTACTTGACAGGCAAGAATGAGGTATCAGACTGGTCCTAAGGATGTTCATGTTCTTCCTTGGTTTTCCACTGTCAAATTCCTTTGACATTATAATTTGGGTCCCTGAGATAATTTATAACATAAAATACTGCTGAAGATAAGGGGGCGCTGATTCCATTTTAAATGCATATCCCCTTCTTGGAGATAATTTAATTTCCATAGCAGTAATAATAACATCTCCAATAATGATGCTTTCAGAGAACATAGCCCATGATAGACTGTCACTAAATGAGGATGATATTAAATCATCCTTCCAGATTATGCAGTGTTCATTTAAGCCTGGGAGAAACTGAGATGTGTGCAAATGAAACTATTCTGTAATTTGATTTATATAACTAAAGCAACATCTTCTAATATATATTCAGAGGAAAACCTCTTTTTCCAAAATCTAAAGTGTTGTCCTCAGAAATTATCATAAAAATTGCCAAGTTTCCTTTATGTTCGTATTCTGTATAATATATATTTATCTTTATAATGAAGTGGTGCTTAGAAGCTCTTGCAGAAAGAAGCTCTCTCCTGTCATGCAGATGCAAATGCACAAAGTAAAACAAAGTCTCTCATGAAAAGCCTACTGCTTAAATTTCTGGGGAAGCAAAAGAGACCTTCACTATGGAAACAGGGTAGAGACAGATTAAATGACTTGCTCCAGGTCATTCCTGAATAACTGTTCAATGCCTTAAGCATGAAGCCATTCTTTTGTTCCATTTCAGGTCAGGTATTTGTAAAATGAAGGTGTATATTTCTTCTCCTTTTTCTACTTTTTTTTCTTCTTTGACGCAATCTACACAAAACCAGAAAAGTGGAATATTTTCTGAAGCACCTGTGTTAAGTGTTTCAAAATGAGTTGGACTCAATTGACAGGACTCAATTTCCAAAAAAGCTGTTAAAGTGGCTTTCAAGATATTTTCAACCAACATTTCCTCTCAACGAATAGTATTGTCTTTGTCCAGTTGTTGCCAAAATTAAGAGGTAGATAAATGCTAATGGCTTCAATTTGCAACAACAAAAATTCTGACTTATTTGGAATTGACTTAGAAATGTTTCAACACATCAGGTTTCAGTATCTGACAGGGGGCTAACATCTGTGTCTTTTCAGAGGCTAAAAGTAAAATATTCTTTTATTTTAGTTCTATGAAATGCTTAGTGTGGAGAGATTCTCAGAGCTTATGAAAATACAGGCCCTGAAAAAGCATTGGTGGCCACCCCCTTCATCTCCACTGGAAAAAGAAGTACCAGCTTTTCACTCCAGGCTCAGCACTCATCTCAGAATTTTGGAATTGCAGGTAAATTACTGTTTTTTGCTTTTGAGGAAGTAACCAAATTTCCTTCTGTGAGGAACCTCTGTTTTGGTGGTTTTCTACTCTGGTGATGGGATAATACAGGTTTGAACTCTTCTGTCTGGAAGAGGAAGGGATAGAAACAGGATTTCCTTGGTAGGTGGGAGTGGCCCAGTCTCTAAAATACCATACTGTGCAGAGCTAGTATAGTGCATTTTGAATGGGAAAGCACTAATCACCTGCATGAAATAGAAATTCTTACTATATCTTTTGCAGTAACTTTCTGGCACTGAGTTGATGGATACAGCTAACCTCACAGCTGCATCCTCAGCTAGTGCTAAATGGTAGTTTGAAGGTTTGTCATTCCCTCTTCTTAAATCTGTATCTTTTGCGATTGCTTCTTTTTTTAATGTTTCTTCCTGTACAGGGAGATTAATGGTGTAAAATGAAGTGTCCTACATTCCATTTTGGAAGATGGGATTCCCTCCAAAGGAGAGCAGTGCAGTCTTTTATGGCATTACATCCCAAGGGCTGTTCTGTATTGCTGAGTTTAACATTGGTGAGGTTTTGTGCAAGGGGGTCTTTGGTGGCCAGCTGAGGCATTTTATGCTTTGTTTGAATGAGTGAATATTTTCTCTTTTTGCGGCAGGTACAAAGGCTATGAAGTGCTGAGGGAACAGCTGGTAAAACACATGGATCAAGTGCAGATATTGTGGTAGGTTTCCTGTAAGGAAAATGGCCAGTCAGCACTGCTTGTACTTGCTTGCTCTCTCCAGGAATGTGCCAGAAAGCTCCAGCGAGGTCTGCAGCGAGTAAGGGCACAGCTACACATCATCCCACACTAAAGGATCCCCTGCCAAATTGCAGAGGAGACAGGCAGCCTTTTGTGTTAGTACCCAAAGCCAGGCAAGGCTCTCTCACTCACTATGGCAACTGTCACTGCGAGAGTGATGACAGTGGGAACTAAACCGCCACAAGTGAAACTGAATCAGCTCCTCTGGAAGGAGAACAGCATTCCTAGCATACTTCCAGGGCCTCAGGCCAGTGAGGAAAAAGATCATTTATCTCCAGCTTTCTCCCTTTGGCTACAGAACTAGCTGCACTGGTAAGCTAAGTTGCCTCCTTGTCCGCACATCATTTTGACAGCCTGATGCTCTCTACGCTCTCTTCTTCCTCCCACCAACAGCTGTCGGAAAGCTTACTCTAGTTTGAAATTCTGTGGGGGGAAAAACCAAACCAGACAATCAAACCCACAAAATGAATATTAAAATAAAAAATAAAAAGTAGACCTCATGAGATTCCATGCCTGCCTCAGTGAAGAGACCATACGGAAAGGTGGATCCTCACCAGTTCTCCCCAAACTAGCCCTTTGAATGCCTGAAGGATACTCTCTTTTTTGAATATGATTCTGTTGATTGATTTTGTGGTAGTAATAGACAGGATGAACTAAACTGAGGGTATGTCTTTCATCATTCCTTCTGTTCTTTATCCCTAGCTTGTTTCAGTCCTGCTCCAAGCCCTAAGATCCAAATCATTGAAAGTTTCTTATATAAACAAAGATGATTTTAAAATTTAATTCAGTGTCTGCTTCTTCTTCAAGTATATGCCTAAAATGTACTAAAGGCATTGGCAGTTACTTAAATAAAAAACTCTTAAAAATGTACAACTGCTCACAGACAAACCTTGTTGAGAAATGACTTGGTCTGTGAGGTTTCCAAAATTAATTTCACAGCATAGTCCTCAAGTCTCAAGTTGCAACATAATGTCATCCTTGTGTGATACCCTGAAAATACAAGGACATCTGAAGAAATATGAAAATATCCTTGCTGTCTTTCTGTGCATAGAAACCTACTGTTGGCAAGGCTCAGATGTAACTTGAGCCCCAAGGCACTGAGTGAAGGATAAAACTTTTTTTTCTTTCATCTTTAGTTAACATGTAAGAGAGCAGGGGGAAGGAAACAGCTAGTTATGTCTGATTCCTAACCCTCATTCTTTAGAATTAGCAGCACCCAGCAGGTTAAGCTGGACTGATAAGCAGGTTGAAGGGATGATGTGCCTTTTTAAACCAAGGGTATAAATTCCTGGAGGTCTGAACACTCTGAAGACACTTTTAGGAGAACAGAATGGGCAGCTGAGAGAGGGATAGCTAAGATGGACTTGTAAAATGGATCTTGGATTACCAGGGTTACCCATTTGACACATACTTTGGGCTTCAAGGAGGTACTTATAGGGTGGACATCAAACAGAGGCCTTGGGAACTATTTTGAGGTTTCTTAACTTCATAAATATACTTGAGCTCCCCATAGGTTTGTGGTGGTGGTGGTCTTTTCTTTGTTTTATTGTCTTGTTTATGCTCCTTCTTTTCAGTCTAGCTCTTCTTTCCAATATGTTCCAGTGTGCTTCTAGGCAGGGAAGAACCATTTCCTTCCTGGAAGACCACTATAAAAGACTTTTTTTGTTCTTTTATATTTCCCATATTGGGAATATCAATATCCTTGAGATGGGATTATAAAAATAAACACACTGGCTGCTGCCAGTACCAGCTAGCAGACAGGTTACACCTCTTGGCTTCAGTTTTACCTAGACAGGAAAAAGAAATGACCTGTGATGTGGATGTTGTTCCATTTCCATGGGTGTATGTCCTTTCTGCTGTGTGTGTCTCTCTCAAGCATCACTAATAAAATCTCCTATATACATCCCTAGATAGTAGAAACATGCAGATATATAGGATCCAAGAAACACCCAGAGTAAATATTAAATGTAAATTCTGGCTTAAAACTCTATTCCTTACTTTTTCTTCTCACACTACCTCATTTTTTTGCTTCTATCTTTCACCTATGGCAATCTTTCCTGAACATAATTGTCCTTAACTTATTAACGCTATACCAAGCCACCTCCTACCACATAGTGATCTCTCAATCTCTCTCTCTCTTTAATTCTCTCTCCTTAAATTCACCAAAATATCAGACAATTAAATGTAGAAAGCTGAGACCCACCAGCTTTTTCCGCTGAAAGGTTTTCCACTGCCTACTCCTCCTAATGCTTGCCAGGGTTGATGTTGAGGATAGGGTGTGAATTATGCTTGGCTGAGAGATAATAGGATATTAAATTAGGTTAGAACGATTCTGGAAATAATCTTATTTGTGTAGCAAAGAAGGTAAAGAGACACTCAAAAGAACACAGCTATAAATTACCACATTAGCAATAGCTTTTGAATCACTGATAATTACCTCTACATGTTTTCAACGCCTTTAGTTAGCAAGCTGAAGTTTAAAATGAAAATATTTTTGCAAAGGTTTAATTTACCTTTTGACTCCAATATTTGGGCAGTTGGACCTTAAAGATTTCCCTTCTAGTTCAGGGTATGATGACCTTGCAGACAGATAAGTGTGGAAGTAAGGTAAATTACCTTACAAACCTGCTATTCATTAATTATTCTGGCATAAAATATTTCCTATATATTCTTCCTTACAGTCAGTGCAGAGAAGTCCATGTCTTGATGGAAGTACCATAAGCCACATCATATTGGCTGACAGTAAGACTGCAGGTGGACAGATGATAAAAAGAAAAAAACTGTCCTGTAAATCCATACTTGTGGTCTTCTATCAGTTTGTGGATTCAGTTCTTTATTGACCTCCCAGGTTTGAAGTAAAAAATCTTACTTAAGTAAATCTTTTACTTCAGTGAAATATCTACTGTCTTATCTTACTGTGTATGAAATAGAGAATATAAATTCAACTGAGTTTCAGTAAATGACCAGAAATTCTCTGCTTAGATTAAAAGCTTGAGTCTATCTTACCTGAAAATGATCAGGTTCTTTAGTGTCATGTTGTCAGAACTGTGGTCGTCAGTCCCTTCCCTTCCACCTCAATACATGAACTATAACCCTCACATTGCATAGGAATGGTGCTTGAGGGGACCACACTGTATAAAAAAAATTAATTATTGAATTTGATTTTTCCTTTTATCTAAAATACCCTGAATTTGATTATTTTCTTTGGCAAAAGTTTAAAGGTTGAAGGAGAAACAGAAAGAAATGTTTGCATTTGAATCAGTGGAATTCTTTGGAGGGAATTATTGACAATGTTAGAGTTGCAAATAGGGGTTTCGAAGTTATGAATATTTTAAAACAATAATGTTATTATTAATAGCAAATATTTTTTCAACACTAAAATAATAATGGCTTTGGAAAAGATGGTCTGTAAAGCTACTCATGCTTCTGTAACCTTTTTTGGACTTTTTTTCCCATTCAGGAAGATCTAAAGGAAAAACTTATTCTATATTTTATACATTTTATTATGCTGATTACCTTCAATTAGATTCAAAATATTTTTTCTCTTCTTTACCATTTCCAGCTCAAAGCTCTAGGAATTTTTCAGTTTACAATTCTTTGTACTGTCTGTTTCAGCTTGAACTCCATACTGGTTGAAAATACAACTTTTCCTCTACTTTCCTCCTAAAGATTTCTAATTAAATTTAAATATGTATGTTTATCTTATGCTGAAACAAAAGAGCAATGAACTACCAGCCTTTTCTACAAGAATATCTGCTTCCAAGTTGCTTGACCCTTGTTTCTGAGGGAAGAGTGCACCACTAGCAAGTTCTTTAGCATGAAGCAGCACTTGAATAGGGAGAGATTGAAGAAAATTACCACCCAACTAGAACCAGATGACGGCACACAAATTCAAAGAATTATAAAAACAAAACAGAAAGAATTTTTTAATACTCAGAAAGTCTTCTAATCTCTTGGTGGTCTTGATTTTTATCTCAGTTACACCAAGGAATGAATTAACTCTGAAATTAATCCATTAATCCAATGCAGTAATGTGGATCCAAATTTGTGCCACAATATTTTAATTACTCTCAATGAGATACAGTAATTAATGAGTTACATTAATTAATTATGTTGCTGTTAAGGCAATGGTATAGAAGTTGCAATTTCTTAAGCTTTTTTGTGCTGAAGGCAAAAATAGTTTTTCTTGTAGGAGGGAATGGTCATAAATTAGATACATAATGATATAATAATTTTAACATTTAACTGTTAGCATCTTTAGAAAAAAAAAAGAGGTGATTAATAATTTTCCTCACAGGGTCCAACATCACTCTATGTTTGGCTGGGAAGGAAAGACAAATGCAACTTTAAATATACATGCTAAAAAAACTTTGGGGAAAGCTAGTGGAAAGTTTCCTAATGACTTTTCTGATATTTGAATCGGGGCCTTAATGAACTCTAAAGCTTTCCTAGTGTATAAAATCTATATCATATCTTGTTTAGATTGCCTTTTCTTGTGCTTTGTAGTGCTGAAGGCATTTCCACAAGCAGTGACACAACACTGTTTGCTGCTATTTTGCTTTCATGAATTAGTTAAGAGGTGGCAAAGCAAAAGTTACAGGAAACTTGCTTTCACAGGCTCCTTTTGATGGAGGTTTTCCATGTCAGAGAGGTTTCTGCTTCCACCAGAGTTAGAATGTGTGTCTGCAGGCCCATGTGTGGCATCGCACAAAGCACCGAGTCCGGGGAGCAGCAGTTGTCCGACGTTACCCTTGGCAGGGTGTGCGGGGAGCTTTCCTGGCCGTTTTCATGGGAACACCCAAAGCCTTGTACAGCTCCTTGACACAGTCAGTGCATCCATTAAAATATAGGAAAAAGAGAGAAAGAGGAGTTATCCTTAAGGACTGTTCTGAGAACGTGACGTGTTGGCCACGCGCTGCATTTTGATTATGTTTCATTGTAGGTTGCTTGATACTATATCATTAGGCTTTAATTTCCTTAGTGTAGAATTGCACTGGAAAAACGGGCAACAGAACCCCAGAATGAGGTTGCTTTGTGTTAGGTATAATGTAAACAAAGTAAGACTGTTCTTGTCCCAGCAAACTTGTGGTCTAAAAGATAAAGGAAGATGAAGAAAAATGATTTTTCTAAGGCCTCTCCAGGCTGATAAGTGGCAGAACAGCTTCCTGAATGCTGCCACATAATATTGAATTTGTTTCTCCACCTTCACTTCAGATTTAAAAAGGATATTCACATCTTGGAAATTTCTCAGAAGGATGAAGTCACTGTGATATTTATCTTGCAGGCAGGGAAATAGAGGTGAACTATTTGATTTCATGCTGCCAAAATATCTGATGGTGGGTTCTATGCTGCAAAGTCATGCTGAAAGGGGAGTGCTATATTAAAGTATTTTACATGTACAATATAAATGGGTTATACATCTTACAATTGGTTCATCTGTTTAGGGTAAGGCAAAAATACAGCTCATGTTGGGCAAGCTATGAATAAAATCAAAGGACTGTCAATAAAAAAGCTTGGAATGTGATATCTAAAATGTGAAAAAATATTAAAAAATAGGGTGACAAAAACTATAGTTGAAAGAAATATTAGGGGATTATCTACCAGCTCTCCCCCTGCTGAAATCAGAAGGAACGGTAGTCACATCACACTTCGTCCAATAGGTTCTCTAAACTTTCAATAATTTATATTTTGTGGGTTCCCTAGACCATCTAATGCTTAATTTGCCTTAGCATCAGAAAATATTTTTCCTTGTATCCAGTTTAACTCCCTTGCTGGTAATTTAAGTTCATTACTTCTTGCCATAGCAACTTGGACATAAAAAAGGGTTTATTCCTTCCTCTCTGCAAGAGCTTTTGATGTAACTGAAGACTATTAGAAAAACAATTATTACACTCTTTCTTTTTTTAAGAAAACCTTAGCTATAAACCAGGCTATAGACAACCTTTATTTAAATAATTTTTCTCAGAAAAAAGTTTGCACGTTTTCATCAAATCTAAGCATTAAGCCTGATGAAGGAACGAATGTTGAATAAAAGCAGATCTTTTAATGAAATAAAAATTTTTAAAATAGCTGAAGCAACAACAAAAAACAAGAAAACAAACCAAACCACCACAACAGCAACTATATGGTCTTTGCACATATCCTAGAAATTATGGAAATAGGTTCCTGAAATAAATCTGGATATGGATTCCTGTTTGAGACTCCACAACTTAAAATGCGAATTTTTTTTCAGCTTCAGCTTTGACATCTATAAAACAGGTAAACAACTTGTAAGAAAGAGCAATACAGAAAATTTTGTTAAGTCAATAGTGCATGTACTTTCATTTGAGTGTATTCTGCATGTACTGGTCCAGGAAAGCAGACTTGAACTAGCTCTTTTTGTAAGAGTTTGCATTTCCAAGGTGGAGTCATTAGTGGAGATCTCAAAAAGGTTCATCTAAATCCAGAAGTCCATGTTAGAGGACTCAGGCTTTTAGGGTCTGCTGGTGAGATGTAATGGGGCTTCAAACTTTGCCAAAACTGGAAGCAGAAATGTCCTCATTTGTGATCTTGGGACAAAGACAGAGAGAAGTATTAAATTCCCTGTTAAAAGAATAGTAATAATAATAAATTAGAAAATTAAGATGATGATGGAAATTTCCTCAAATCCTACATTAAAAATTGTGGTTGAAGGTGGGCAATATGGCCAGAGTGAGACAAAGAACTATGAAAGGTAGATCTATTGCCCAGGCTGTGGGGACAATCATAAAGATCTCTGGGGATTTCTTAATGTTTGTATTTGAGCTATGTGTGGTGAATTGTTCTTCATGCTGCATGTCCCCCGGCCAGTGTTGTATAGACTAGCATAAAGGTAAAGCACTTGAAAAATAAATATATTGTTTATTTTTCTACAAATTTCATATGGAATGACTCCTAGTGTCACTAACATGGAAAAATAAAAAAGATAGATTGAAATGTATTTCCACAAAGCTGTGCTTACAGACTGCAGACAGGATATACAAATTTTTAGCAACTCTAGACCATTCTATTCTATGTATTTATGACAGGCTAAGGATGGGATATACCCGGATATGCCTGGATACATACCTGGATAATCTATTGACTCAGCAGATGCTGTAAGAGGTGTTCTAATCATAATTTAGTATATTTCCTTGTTCTGGTTGCTAATAGCAACAGATTGAAAACAAATAATAATCTTTACTAAAAGAGTTAGTTTTCCCATTTGAACAGGAAAATGATTTGGTATAGATTTATAAAGATAATAGTAGGGCTTAATCTACTCTTTATAGAAGGAATTTCTCAATTATTTATAGGGGCTGGTCAGTAGCATCTGCATGGAAGTAGAGCAAACTATTTTAAAAGAATCTTGCATGGGATTTAAGAAAAACAAAAAACTTTGAAAGCTCTCATGGTTAAAAATAATAGGATACACAAATATACATGATGTTGAGTGCAAGAAAAATTAGAGTGTACTATAATATTATCCAAATAAATCAACATAGAATAGGTAAATTAACTACTGTATTTCAAGGTTCAGATACATTTTAGCATGAAAAGCATGCTGGTTTTGTGTACTGTTAGTACTCTACTAGCTTTTTTTCAACCAAAAGTGCTACAAAGAAAATTATATATTTTTCCTCTGGATCATTTGATGTCTGAAAATGTGAAAATACGGAAGTGTGTTTGATAACTTTTTAGTGGCATATTGCTGTAAGGGCCATAATCCAGCGTTTCTTGGCCACTTCCCATAAAGCTATGAAATAGCATCAGGATTGCTTTAGAAAGGAAAGTGATCTACAGTCAAATGGTTTGAATTAGCAATTGGGTCATCATTTGCTCCAGCATCTGTGACACTGAATAATGCCAACACTCTGCCTGCCTGAGGTACTTGATTTCCACAGCAAAAGGTGGCAGGAGCCCTGCAGTTCTGGCAGCCCCAGTGTGACCAATGCTGGCATGGGGCACTGCCTGGAGAGGAAATGTCATCTTAGGGTGGCTCAAAATGCAGTGGATACAACCTATGGATTTCAGGGTTCTATGGTATCTGTCCCAGCTATTCTCCCAGATGTCTCAAAATATCTATTTTGGGATGTAAATAGTTCTGGACCAGAAGAATTTAATGGGATGAGGAGATTAAATTGCTTAGGATCCTGGCAGATGTGGTATCCCTGGGAGAATCCAGGTGCTACACTTGTCCTACAAAGTCATAAACTTGTGGATGAGTAGTTCTGTTGAGTGAAGTATTTGGCATGATAAACATTAGTGTGTCTCTCTAACAATGGGAAGCTTTTAAAGTGGGAAAAAAAGCCAAAACAAACTGGCATCTGTTTGGACAGTATTTTACTCTTGCCATAGGGATGCATGTTTTTAGGAAGAAAAAAACCTGTGTTTTTTCTTTAAATCAAAATATTACCATCTCACTGTAAGAGACTACAAGCGTCAAACAGTTCTACTAATATGCTATGAAGTAGTGTTAGTAATATGATTGAGTCTATTCTAGATAGGATGTGAGGAGCAAATTGAAAAACTTTTCTTGGCTCCAGAAACAAGTTTACTTTTTCTTTTGATTTTCCTAGAAATAAAATAAACCTGGACATAACGTTTATCTTAATAACCATGAAGAAAAGAAAAGAACACATATAAACAAACAAAACCATAAAAAACCCAACCAAAACAACCTCCCAAAAATATCATTAAGCGGAATTTCATCAAGACGTAGAATATCTGTTTGAGCTCTGGAAATCTCTTACATCCTGCCCTGGTCTCTGGCTCTCTCTGGCAGCCTCAATGCCCACTGATGGATGGGTGATGAGCCAGATGCAGTTCCTGTCACCACTTAGCCCAGAAATCTGCTTGCTGAATCAGCCTAACCACCTGCAAATCTCATTATTCTTCTGCTGTTCTCCCAGAGCTGATGTGGGACAAGCATAAGTAAGGATGTAAAAAGCAACTACCATCTGAGATGAGCATAACAAAGCTCCTCCTGGCTTGGAAAGACCCAGGCTAATTTTTGGCTTTCTAGGCAGAACTGTGACTGCAAATCACTAACGTCACAGGCAAAATCTTGGGTGTGTTAATGAACAGAACACAAACATAGTAGATCCACCCAAGGGAAGTGGACTCTGATAATTGTTTAAATTCACTGTTTGTGTGGCTACTAACTGGGTGATATAAGCAGAGCAGATGCAAAATAGACCAGTTTGTCCATTCTTTATTTTTATTTTCCACATACCTTTATTTTCATCCTTCTTTTGCTCATGTCTGTTTTATTTTTCCTGAAAAAAAATGATATCAAACGCTGTAAAAAATTGTGTCTGATGTATTATTGACTAGCACTGACGTGGTGTATTTTCCTGCAGCGAACAAAAAATGCACTCTGGAAGCTCTGTATTTTGACTTGGTTTTGCATTCTGATCAGTTACACAGTATGTGTTACATGTCCAGGCTCAAATTCTCTAGTTACAGACCCATAGACACTGATTTGCAATAGTTTTGTGTCTGTGTCAATCCTTCCTGAACTCCATTAGAGAACAGAGAACCCTGGTGATTACCAGGAAACAGCTGTGTCTCTCTCTGTGTATCTGTCAGGCATGGTATGTGTTTCATTGATATATTGAAGTGCAAGAGATTTCATCAACGGTTGAGTAACAAGTTCTCATCCGTAAGACTTCAGAAATTTACACAGTGAGTCATGTTAAGAGACCATCTAAGTTTGTAGTCTCTGGCAGATGTAAGAAAAGAGGAGTAGAAGGAAGCTCCTTCCTTAGAAGTTTTGTATCAGACAGTTAGAAGTGAAAAACGGGATTGTTTTTAAAAACTATTTCTGTTAATCTTAATTTTTTTAAACATTTCACGTTCTATGGCATACAATTCAGCCCAAAACACACCTAATCTTGTAAAGAAAAGTAAAATTGTAGTCCCATATATTTTAATTTAACCGCAAATGGGTAATTATGAAAGTTGCAATTCAATATTTTTCAAATTATCTGAAATAAAGTACTCTATTAGATTACTGATGATAATTCAGAAATTGATAGTGAAACCCCAGTCTATTTCACACTATCTAGATTGCTTGACAGGGTGAGTGCAGTTGAGAATGTTTCCTAACATGGTACAGACAAGTGGAAGATCCATGCTCAAAGAGCAAAGGAAGGTACCAAAACCACAAAATGTGAAATTGTGTCTTTGAGAGCAGAGATTCTGAAATGACTTTACAAATCATTTGGATAATCCAACCAATAGGACCCTCCAATAATATAGCTAAGAAAGTCACCTTAGTCCTTGCCCTGATAAATTATTAAAGATTTTGAAAAAATATCTCTGACACAGGAGATTTAAATATTTTAGTATATTTACTTTATAGAATAGTAAACTAACAGAACAAATTATAATTGCATATAATCACTAATCATGTAATCATAACGGAAAGAGATGCTGAAGACTGTAATCATGGAGACAAAGACATAAAAAGATTAAAAAATGGAAATAATCCTTTTAGCAGAAGGGGAGCAACTGGGATAAATTTCCCTGTGGATTATCCATCTCTTTAAGAGTTCCTACCTAAATCACATCTTCTAGAAAAAGATCACAGTCTTTAAAAAACGCTTAAGTCTTCAGTTAGAAAAGAGTTGGTATGGTTCTTTATCCTGTATTATTAAAAATATTGGACTAAGTTATTATTTCCAATATTAGGAAATGTTTCCTCTAAATTATATAAAAATATTGTTCTCATTTCTCCTTAAATTTACATTTCTAACTTTTACTTAATATCAATAATAACATTAATAACTATGACTTAGTCTCCACTGCCATCCCCCTTTATGTATGACAATAGTTAAAGTTCAAATCCTATATTTCTCACTTCTGAAGATTTTTTCCCTCTGAGACCGCCATTGGCTAGATTTGGTCTTTCATAGTCATTTTACTGAGTTTATTTTTCTTGTTTCCTAATCCTCAATTTCAAAGGTCTTCCATCTTGGTCATATTTCATCCAGAAAAAGTATTTTTCAATCTGGACACCACAGACACCTCATATTTAAACTACTTCCACATCTATCCCATCAGCACTCCCTGACACGAACAGTTCTGGGCTTCCACAGTTGTTTCACACCTTGACACTTTTCCCTTTGCCCCCACTCAGATTTGTCCAAAGAATTTCAGGAAAGCATCAAGAATCCACGCACACCAGCCCAAAGCTTTTCCACTGATGTTCCAGGCCAGCTCCAATATTTTTTAATTGAGACCAGAACAGAATGTGTGAAACTTTTAGTGGAATTCCTCACACTGGGATTCAAACCGCAATTGAGTACCATATGCTTCATAAGAATGCTTAGTTTTCCTCTTGCGCTTTAAATTAAAAGCAAAACCACACAAATGAGGTAGTAGAGAAAAATCTACAAAGCAATCCCAAAATTATATTCATAATAGCCCCAAAAGACACCCAAGAAAGAACTCATTTCCAAGAATTGATATTTAAATGAAAATGTTCTCATCAAATTGAACTAGACTTAAGCCTCAACCAATTATATTTAAATATAATGAAAAATAAATACAGCTGAGCTATTAAGATAGCTAGAATAGCTAAAGGTCTGTCAGCACTTCCAGGATAAACCTGGTTTGTTCACGGGATTATAAGTGCTGTAAAAATGTGTTCCAGGCTGAAAGTTGGCAGAAAAAAGATTGTAGTTTTAGAGGCTGGGATTTTTTTTTTTTATTTTAAATA
>VZTN01034030.1:0-61537 GCA_013400515.1 Erpornis zantholeuca | reverse complement strand
GTAATAGCAAATAAACTCAGGATTTTGCCAGCACAGCTCTCAGATATTGTTGCCTTTTGTTTTTTCATATACCTACATTAGGAAAAGCTTTGAAATATAGACCTGGTCTTTTGTCTGTTTCTCCCTAAAAATAAAATGAACAAACAGTCTCTATTTTGCTTACGCCCTTCAAAAATCTTATCTAAACTGCCGCACTGTTGTGACTTAGATGCACACAAACAGACAGGACTGACAGATCCCCAGCTCCATCAGCAAAGCTGACTATTTATAGCAGCTGAGGAAATAGTCTGGTTTATATATTTTTTACAATGTTGTTAGCCATGACAATCCGGAGCCCATCCTTTTGTGAATATGAAGCACACAAGTTCCGTGCAGTTTGATCATGTGTAAGGAGCAGGTGGTCAGGGTGAAAGATTAATATCCTGCAAAAAAAAATTCAAAAAGTTGCCGTATTCAATGTTAACTTGCAAGCTGTGAGTCTGGATTCCAACCTCAAAGGGCATGTAAATCCCAGAGCCACTGGGGAGTTGCATGGCACAAATATCTGAGGTAGGGCTTTGTCCCTTTCTTTTTCATTTATACGTGACCCAGGCTTGTGAATGAGTAAGTCTCTGGAAACACACAATTCCATTATTTCACAGCAAAGTGCTTATGGAATGTGACATGATGTAGTCCAGCACAATGCCAACAAGCACTAATGATTTTAATTATTTACTCTTGAGAAATAAATGGGGAGATTTCATGTTGGCAGCAACTGAAATAAACTAATTCAAATCTTTCCTAGCAAATAGAGATTTTTTTCATGACTTTGGATCAGCTTCTGTGCAGGCTACCCCCCAGGTGCCACCAAACAGAGGCACTGCACAGTACAGAACTAATTCTCCGGTTTTTCCTTTGTTACCCACTCCTTGCCCCCATCCTCCTTTTAATTTTTTTCCTGACTTTGAAGTTTTAACAAAGCCAATACTGTTACAAACTTCCAAAGCACAACATAAACTGGTGACACTCCATCTGACAGCTGTGACTGACATGATGTCTGTTACAGTGACTAATACCTACATCCCCTCCCCATCCACAGCATACACAAAGCTGACTGACTTCCTTTGGTGAAAACCATGGGTGCAGTTGAGTTAAAATCTCTCTGCACAGGTGGAAAACCTTATTCCCTTTGGCACAGGAATCTGATTTGTGAGGGCTGGGCTCCATGACCTTTCCCTTCAGGTTCTAGTTGACATTCTTGGAAGCATTATGGCAGACAGCTGCACTCCAAATAATTCTGAAACACACATAAAACTTTTATATTTTTATTAACACTTGAAGAGGCCACTAAAAGAAAATCAAAACTATGAATCTGTCAAGACACCCCTCAGCAATGCTGCATTTTGTTCACAAAAGCACCAAGATGGAATGGCAATGTAGCTCATCCAGTGTGTATGTTTTTCAGACTATTCATAATGCCTCCACCCCTAAAAATCTCAGTACTAATTGATACAGACCTTTTGGCAACACGTCTGAGAGGAAATATTCATGATGAGTCTCATTTATCATTTTATTTATTTTTTTTTTACTTCTACATTTTATGTTATAAACCTGTNCCCTATTATTCTGAATGTATCTTTGTATGTCTCTCTGCCTTGTTACAGCTAGACAAATGTGTACAAATGTATATTGTGCTACAGAGACAGAAAAAACAGGTTATAGTTAAAAGATTTTGATCTTTTCTTAATTCCTCCTCTTAACATTTTGTTTCCCTTCCAGGAGCTACTGCCTTTACTGGCAGTAATGATTGCTGCCCTTCAACTTTCATCTTGGAAAATAGCCTAATTTAAAACGAATAAATGAAAAGGCTTCTGGTACAACAAAAAGACTGCGCTAGCTTTTCTGCAAAAAGAAGATGAATCAAAATTATTATTTATAATCCCAGTGCTTATTGTGGTTTTTCTTCAGTGCAAGAGAAACAGAGAAAACCCATGGTACCAGGCTATACAGCAGCTGTAGTCACGTGCACAAGGCAGAAAAGGTCTGAGAAAGGCAGATTTATTTCTGCAAGTCATTCTTCATTGACACAAACTGCCCATGTGTGAAACTGTCATTGGATTATTACTGGTATCTCTATATATGCCAAGAGAGAGATTTTCAGATGCCCTAACAGAAGCAAGATATGAGCTCCCATTTCTGCCACTCAGTGGTATCTGTGACCTTGAAAAATTCACCATGAAAGTTTTAAAACCAAGTGCAAATTATCGATATTAGTGCCGATACCTGAAGCCAGGTGCTTAGACTGTTTAATAATGTACTTTGGAAATACAGAGTCCAAGCACTGACTGAAGTCCAATATTAGCTGCAGATTCCCTTGGCATGTGGCAGTTCAAGAGAGTGACAGTGCACTCAGATAACACTTCGGAGTGAAGCGTGAGACTTTAAAGCGCAGATTATCACGAAAGATGAGTTTTCTAAGGTTCTTTTCATTACTTCCTCTAAGTGCTCTTGACGTTCTCTGAAGCAGTTTAGGAGAGCTTCCTAGGAAAAATGTCAAAATAAAGTAATAATTTTCCTATAATATTGTTCAACAAATGTGAGCGTGGCATGGTTTAGGAATTAAGATCAGTGGCTTATGAAGACGGCGCACACATGCACACATCTATATATTATCGAGGGCTTTGGTGTGATCAAAACAATAAACAATAATTTCATATATGCGCTGTCAGAGAACTAGAACTGTTCAGTGTAGAAACGGGATTTTTTATGACTTTCAAGTATCCTGAAAATATACATTTCAGCTATATATGAAACTGCTTCAAACGTTGCTAGTTATTCTCTGAACAAAACAATTTATACTGGCTTCCTGCTGGAAACATTTGCTATAAAATTTATACCCTTTCTATCTCTTTTTAAACAGAACAAATGCAGTTCAGAATGCAGTTCTATTAAAATACTGCCTTGGTTTTTTAGGGACAATCTTGTTAAAGTTAGTTTAGTCTGGCACAACTCCGTGAGGGTGACAACATTTTTTGGTTTAATTAAACAGATGATCATTAAGATAAATTTTATTCTGTAACTCACGAATTACGTGTGATAAAGAGGGTTTATTTTGGTTCCCTTCATAATCCCAGAGCCTTCTCAACCCTCTAGATGAATGATGTAGAGTTTGGAATGGACCCATCACAAACCACAAGCTGTAAATTAAACAGTGGGATGAATAACTGGATACAGGGTTTTACAAATGCTAACAGAACTATTGCTATTCAGTCTACTGTGAGGGAACTTCTTCCAAAAATACATTTCTGAAGCAGAAGCAAAATTACTTAATAACACTATTTAAATCTGTAATGACTGTATATTTTAAACTTTCAGGCTTAAATTTCACTGAATTTGTTTATGCATAGAACTTTGGATTGCTCACTTTTAGGCTGAAGCACTTCACATATTTACCAAATTGACATCAAAACTACAGGAAAGAATCATTTAACTCATCACTGGATGGCCACCATGCCTGCCAAAGAACAAGACAGCTGCTGCATGAAGGAAGAAGCTGTGACTCCACTGACAACAACTCCAAAACTCTGAAAGACTTTAGTAAAGGTGGAATTTTACAACTCCTTTTCTGAAAAAAATACCTTCGTACTGGAGGGTAACTTTAATAGTGGACATCAGGCAGGATTTACTTTATTTTTCAGTTCCAGTGATCAAACCATGACAAGGACAGATCTGTGTCTGCTGTTACGAATCCAGCAGCCTACTTCCCTGCCAGCATAGCCATTTGGAAAGAAATGTGCAGAAACTCCCACAGAGATCCACTGCCCTTGATCTGCAGCAAAACTCCTGTATTGGCAATACTCGCCTTGATCCACAATGTAACTCTTGATGTCAGCAGCAGTTTTGTGCACAGTGTGGGCAGTATTTGGCTCCTAAGGAAAGTTTTAGACGCTGGGGATGCATTGAGATTAATCAGCATTTGATGCCTCACTGGAGAAAAACAAATGAGCAGGGTTTGTGGATACAGTAAGTGAGGGAAATGCAACTGCAGCCAGAAAAAAGCCAGAAAAATTACAAATGAAGCCAGAGAAGAGCAAGAGTAAAGCAGGGAAAGATTAGCCTTGAAGAAGGATCACTGATGGACCAGACTGTCTTCATCTCTTCTACAGCTTTTCTTCTAAACTATCAACTTTCATCTGGACCATCCCCGATCTTCCCCCACCAGTCAAATCTGAAATTCACAATCTCTGCCAAGCTATCCTTAAAACCAGCTCTCATAAGCCATATAAACCAGGAGGGTTGGATGTAGATGCTCAAATTTCCCTGCACCCTTCTCTTACCCAGTCCAGTCTGTGTCTACTGGAAGATTCATAGGCAATGCACCAGACTGCTCCCTGAAGTGAACCCACAGACCCAACCAACTCTGTTGGGATCTTCAGGGCCAAGGAGTGGCCTGACTTCACAATAAAACTCTGGGCAGCAGGGAATTTACACTCTTCATTTCTTTAAATTCATGGTAGTAATGCTGACAGTTAAACCCCCCAAGCTTCTGTGTTTATTGGAGGAGTAAAGTGATTGTCTCCCTGTTCAGAACATGATGCTATTAAAATAATCTATCTGGTATACACTGGGAACCAGAAACACAAATAATAATTTTTATTGCGTAGCAACTTTCACCCTGGATTTTTACAGTAATTTACAGCATTAATTAGTTAAGAGCATCTGATAACAGGACTCTGTATTAGATGATTATGGCTTTATAATTAAAGGTATTGAATGATGAAAGCAACAGTCCTCAATTTGTACATTAAAATAGTGAAGTTTACTGAAGTAATGAAAACAAAGTTGAGCACAAAGATTTGTGACTAAGCACACATGACTGTATGTATTTCATTTCTCAATCATGCTTCCATCTAGGAATTTGTGTTTTGGCTGGCCTGCAGGCTACTGACAAAAGGAATGGGCTTTAATTCCCCTTATCTTTCCTTTCACAAAGGTGTCAATTTCCACAAAACTTGTAGGAATTTGGTATCTTTGAAACTTCTGCTCCCCATTAAGCAGCCCAAATTCATCAACAGCTTAAAAATGCAGGTAACAGGGAGTCAGACAGACAGGCAATAGAGTTATTTAGACCTTATTTTCTTAGGAAATAGTTAAAAATGAGGGGAATTGATCTGGGGGACAAATATAGATTGGATAATGAATTACAAAATGATCATTAACAAGCCTGACAAAATTCTTGGTTTTCCTTAGTCACACATATGCAGATGATATATGGTCTTTTTTATGTAAAATGCTACCTCCATCTTGAAGAGTTCAAGATATTATCTTGTAGAGTTCAAGAACATTCTAGTCTAGTCAAAGGTGTGCCTGACCATGGCAGGGGAGTTGAAAACTCTATGATCTTTAAGGTCTCTACAAATCCAAGCCATCCTGTGATTCTATGATTTATGGTGAGAAAAAGAAAGTAGTGACAATCATCTTTCTGTCTTGAAGGAGGCTCCACTTTTTTTAGGAATCATGCTCCCGTGAAGTGAGACATCATCCAAATGTCCTTCAGTGCAGAAAGAACCTTCTTTTTTTATGTTTTCTCTGAAAGACTTAAGATCTTTTTAAGATAATCTCCAGAAAGACAGCATCCACCTTATGACGAAGGACTTGTCCAGTGAAATGGCCTCCCCATAATGATGAAAGGTGTCAAAATGGATGACACACTGGGAGTCATCCAAACTGCATGTTGGGGTGTATCCTCTATATGCATACTACAGTCACCAAAGTTTTCAGTACCAGTGGGCATCAGTGGATTCTGAAAATTGTCATTTATTAAAAGTCTGCATCACACCACTGGTAATTAGCTGTTCAGAATTGAAGGATGGCAGATTAATAACACTTGTACCCAAACAAATTAAGAGAAACTTGATACTTCCTCTCCAGGAGCATCCTTCCTTGGAGACCACTTTCTCTAACAAATCAAGCAGTGATCCATGAACAAGTATTGACAGTATTTCTACCTCTTAGCTGACTTGGAGTTGCTGAGAAATACTCTGTTGACTCCAAAAGGGTTTGCACTTATGAAGCATGCCAAATGAACAGGTATGAAAAGCAAAAGGAAGGCAGGCTCTGGTTGACATGGAACAGCATTGTGGCTCCAGCAACTGATCTGCAGAGGAAGGAAGCTGTTTGAGCTGTGGAAGGCTGTCCAGAAACTCAGCATCTGGCACAATGAAGGGAACAGAGTGGTTTTCTGCTGGAAAATTAGTGAAGACTCCAGCTCAGTAGTGATCTGAACAGCCTTTCATAAGCTTTCATCTGCTGTACATTTCTGACACAGTAACACAGTGCTTTAAGTGTTGGTATGCAAGTGCACAGGCTGCCTGATTGGTCTGGTGCCAAATACACTCACCTGGACAAGAGAGATGGCTTCTGAGGGGTCAGTGCCATGACAGCTGGTGTCTGGTGTGGGGTTCAGTGCTGGACTGGCATCTACTGCTCAGATCTCTGTGCCAGAAGCAACTGTGGTTTAGTTCTAAACCAGGGTCAGAGCTGTGCCAATGTGATCCCGCACAGATCTAACAAAACACAGCTTGAGCCACAGACACCTTTGATCAGTAGCAAGAAGGAGAACTGTGCTTCTTTATACAGAAAAGTCCCGGGGGGGGCAGTTATGTTGTTTTTTATTCTTGTAGCTGCTAATGCTTCCCTATACACATACAGGTACCTCGTTCTTGTGCTTTCCCTTAAGCACATGACCCTGGGCATTTCTGAAGGCCTGGCCAGATACTGCTCGGATACAATCTATACAGGCGACACTCTAGGCTGGATAAGTTAAGATAAAACTGGAAGGAGGATTCCAGCAAGGTGTAAAGAGGGAAGAAAAGGAAGTGGGTGGAGCACGCAAAAACTGCCAGGCATCCTGCGTGAAGTATTCTAAACCAGTAAGAGTGCACAAAACCATCAGGCAGAATCTGTCCCAAACTGTGTAAAATATCATTGGTCAAGCATCTGCTTTGACACCAACATCCAGAGAAGATGTAGGGTTTGTTTCTTATTTTTCATTTCGAATGCTGATTTATGCTATGTGTATTCCCACTAGCTCAGGTTTATGAAACAAATAACCTGACTGGTGGAGAAATTTAAACACATGGAGTAGTCATGTTCTCATCTTTTGGCATACCATTTCCTTTTTCTAATTTATGTTACTAAACTTGTCAAGAAAAGAGGACTCTCTTGGCAAATCAGAAGGAATGCAAAGGAGCAATCAACAACATATATAGCTCACAAATCTTTGTATCTAGCCTCCCAGGCGTTGGAAGCACGTTCAGGTTTAGATAGAATATCCCCAAGGATTTACACCTATAAATATATTTAATAAACTCAGTAAAAACATGACATGTGAAGTAAGCACTTCATCAAAAGCTTATTTTGGTTTTCAACAAATAAGAAAATTAAAACTGCTGCCCACATGAGTCTGTGTGTCTGGATCTTTCTTCATAGATAAAATTATTCATGGCATATTAGAGCTTGTCAGTCTGTTTAACTAGAAAAAAAAGACATATCTGTCCTAGAGGAGATCTAAACAACTTCATTATGAAAGCTTTGAGGGAGTCACAATACATCAGGAAGAACAAATGTAGTCTGCAGTGGTTTTTCAGCTCTTTCTACACCATTGACTTACCAGAGGAAAGTACCACTAATTACACCTACTTGCATTGATTATTTTTTCTTCAGGATGAATTACCTTGTCCTCCCCTACATCTAATGATTCAAATTAGAATGAAACAGCAATGTGATGGAAGTTATCTTGAAAGGAAGACATCAAACATGACATTTTTTAAAAAATCCTCTTTCCTTATTAACTGACCTTCCAAAATAGGCTAAGCTTCGAGTGATGTGATTTAGCAAATAGTATAGTGGTATAATATACGACACATTACAGGAAATGCCAGATATATTTCTTGTGGCTATATAAGGTTCAGTGATCCAGATCCGGATCAGATATGATCCTGTTTACACCAATGTAAATCCAACCTAAATTCCACTGAAGCCAGGGAATTAGTTAGATCAGAATCTAGTTCACTAAATCATATATTATTCCATTCTTAGACATGCTCTTCTTATCCGTCTCCTCCTATCTCCTTACAGACCTTCCAGTTTTGCTGCCACGACTACGAGGATCATCTAAATGAAACTCATATGCTATGGGTCACAGAAAATCTCCCAATCATTTCTGTATCAGACCTAGTCATTTGCAGTTGTGGTAGAAAAGATGAAACAGTTCTGCTGATTTCTTGTTTGTTTTTCATTTGTACTATCCCTGTGAGAACTCAGTAATTAGAAAACAATTGCCATGGTAACATATTACACCCAAATCTGATCATAATTAAATCAGTGCCAAGATTCCTCTCAGTCAACCTCTCCCTCTACTCATACAAGATTGTATCTCATCCACCAGTCTGGGACTTTTGTCCCACCTGCTTGTTGTGAAGTCAAGCTGAGAGATGGATCTTAAAAGAAAATTTCCTGACCATTTGTCACATTATTTGCTTCATCATTTACATGCTAGGACAGCAATTACCACTTTCTCTTTTGTTTTCCATCCTCCTCCTCTTCATGCCCTCTCTCTAGGTAGGCACAGATCATTCTGTGCCACCCTTGCCATTTTGTAATCAATGACAAAATACTTCTTAATTCACAACTCTATTATTTGCACAGATAGTTACAGTGCATATTTTACCATGTAATAGCTACTAATAATCCATTAAAATTTGAAAACTTTATGTTTTCTCAGTTAGTTATAATGCAGATGCATACACAATCAAAAATTCCATGAAAAACAAGGACCCTCCAGTGAAAATGAATAGTCCAGTATGGATTTAAAGCAACTGATCATGGGCTCATCATCCTGTAACCTGACACAAAACAGGCAGTATCAGAAGTGCTGGCATCATGCTGAAGGATTTGGAGGGCTAGGGGTGGGGAGACACAACAAAAGCTTATCTGGATATTGCACAGAACATATATTAAATGACAAGAAAGAGATCTGATAGTCAATACATAGCACAGGAATCAATATATGCCAAGGAAACAAATGATTGTAGCTCCGAGATGCCGAAGTGTGCTGAATCCTTTGTACACTTACAGAAGTGCATACATTACATTCAGGCTGGTGGGAGAGAATGTCACTGCCTGGATAAACACTTGTTCGAGGACTTTTATTTTAATCAGTTCTATCACAGAATCAGACAATGTAGCTTTGTTTTTGTTCTTGTTTTTCCTACTCTGCTAAATTGGCAACAAAATGAATTAATTTACCCAAGCTGAGTCTATGTTGCCCTGAGACTGTAAATGCGAGTGATCTCCTTGTCCTCATCTTGACCCACGAACTTTTCACTGTATTTTCTCAAGGAGGAGAGTGACAGAGTGGCTTGGTGGGCACCTGACAGCCAGCCAAGGTCAGCCCACCACACCACCAAACCCACAGCTCTCCAGCTGAGCAACAGAGATGTTGTGTGGGACCACATCCAAGGACTCAAAGAAGCCAAGATACATTACATCAGTTGCTCTTCCTGTCTCCACCAAGGCAGTGGCTGCGTTACGGAAGGACACCAGATCAGCCAGGTGCGATTTGCCCTTTGCCAAGCCATGTGGCTGCCTCTAATCACCTCCCTGCCATCCACAAGCCTTGACACAGCTCCCAGGAGGATATGACCCATGATCTTACCAGACACAGAAATATCTGACTGGTTGATGGTGCCCAGGGTCCTATTTTTACCCTTTTTAAAATCAGGTGTGATATTTCCCTTTTTCTAGTCACTGGGGACTTTGCTTGACTGCCACGACTTTATGATGGAGAGAAGCTGAGCAACTACATCTGCCAGTTCCCTCTTATGCATAATTCATCATCACGTAAATAGTAATGCTCAATATTGTCCTGCCAGATGAAGGGAAACACAGCAAAGTCCAAGCACTGAAGACTGGGGGCAGTCTTGACCTTACAACACAAGTATTATTTGCCTTGACTGACCTCATACATAATATTTTGCGCTTTTTTTGTATACTTTTATTTTCTGCAGCTCCACTAGCTCAGGCATTATATAACCAGTGCTTTAAAAGCTAGGAGAATTACAAGCTCCTGAAATCTCTTTCCCTGTAGATTATTTTCTTCATCTTCATGATCTTAGTGACATGTGTAAAACTCATGCCCTAGATTTTAATGATGGTGACCCTTGGGACCTACAGTTGAGTTGATGCCATTTTAAACATGAGCCTGCTACTGTATTATATCTTTGCAGCTGTAGCCAAGTGAGAGGATGACAAGTGTAATTACCAGCTCTTTCTGTGAAGATTCCAATCTGAGAGAATGCAAGAACCTTTACAAAATGAGAGCGTGAATATGCTGTGACTTTGTATCACTAGCACAAGTGCAAGTGTTTATTTTTCACCAAAGTTGGATGCATTTTCTGTAGAAAACATAAGTGCATATGTACATATACATAGTTAAGAAAATGAAAATGTATTGCCCTGTACACCATTTCACAGGTTTCTGTTCTCTTGGAATTGGAAATGCTTTCATAGAAGTAGTTTAAACTGTTACTTTGGAATATTTGCAACAGTGTTCAGATAGAAAGTAATGCTGTGTTTTGTAGTTTCATATTAAGAATGCCCAGTTTGCAAGTTTAGCTTTACAAACCAGCTGACATAACCCAGACAATGAGAAGAAAACTGACTTGTCTGAACCTCAGGTATTACCACTAACAAAACAGCTGAAGCTAAACTGATGTAAAGACAATTTATTGATTTTACTAGCTCTACAGAAATGTATGTGAAAGCAATTTGGTTAATTATTCTACTGAGGCATCCCAATACAGAGCACAGTCTGCAGAAGCCTTAAGATGCCATCCCTTCCCTCTTCTTCACATTTTCTTCCACTAGCTGGTGATAGCAGCTGAAGCTGCTCTCAGAACCTTGAAATCCTACTCCTGTAGGAGGTGGGAGGTACCTGTTTACACAGGAATAACCAAGAAGAAAATTTTGATTTCCATTTAAACTAAGACAAAGTTTTTGAGAATGTATCAAGGTTCAAAAGGTTTCATTGATGAGGACTACTACTTAGATCAGCAATCTTAGATTGTATAAAATTATCTATATCACACTAAATATTTTAATATAATTTTGATTCAGCACTCCAAGTCTCTGATGACAATGACAGAATTATTTTTAGCATCCACTGAAAGACACTTTAATAGATAGGCTTTTGTGCAAGAGTTTTTCTTAAAAAAACTAGTACAGCATGCATTCACAGGGGAAACTACAACTGAAAAGGAATCTGACAAGTGCTGCTGCAAGGTACGTCTCAGAGATGCTAAATGTCTCCCTTCCTACAGAGATTGCATTTTGTTTCAGCATCCTTTTGCTACTCAGTGTCAATGCACAGACTAATTGTGTGTTACTGTAGCAATTTCCACTGTGAAGCTATTTCACATACTGCACCATACTGCATAGCAACTTGCATAGCTATTACTGGGTCTGACCAAAGGAGAACTTGATGGCATAATGAATTCTGTATGAGAGAGAATCTGATCCATGGTTCATCTGATGTTAGTGTAGAATAAATCTGTTAACTTCAGCAGACTCGAGCTGGTGTAATTCAGACGTGAGTGAGATCCATGGTGTGTATCCATAAAACCACTCCCTGCTGGAGGGGATGACACCTGCTCATTCATTACATGTCACAGAGCCTACATGAGCAGCAGTCCCATTGTCAGCACTATCCTGTCTCAGCCAGCTCATGGGAAGGTCAACTTATTAATGGAAGGTGCTCAGGCACCACTTTGTTGGCAGGGGCCACAGAACCATTCCTGTGGAAAGCAAGAGGCTCAGCCATACTGGTGACACAGGGCTGTGCTCGCTCAGTATCTCGGGCACACAGTGCTCACAGCAGCAGCTCAAGCGCAAAGACCATGGAAGTGGGATGCTCCTGGGAGAACTCCTGCTTCCCCTGGCTTGCAAAGCACTGTGAAGATACTGAGGCTGCACTTCTCTTGAGCTGCTGCAAGCCACAAAAAAATCACTGCTGAGATCCCATGGGACTTCTAGTTAAATCTGAAGTAAAAGTTAGGATCACCAATCAACAAGCCAGGGAAGAGCCATGGAGACATTAATACAACAAAATGATTCCTCAGTGTTACTCACAGGCTAGCCCTCTAGTTTCATCCAGTTCCCCAGGCTCCTTGTACACTTGGTAGGAGACACCTGCACACTAGTAGATGCTGTTATAAAATGATGCAAATCACTTTGTGCATTCTTACTACAGAAGTAACTTCCAACCCATGCATTTGGTTTTTATGAGGCTTTTACTTGGGCAAGAGGATAAGTTAGCTTATTTGGGAGAGATGGATAAAATGTTTTTTCAGCACAGATGTGAAGGAGGTGCATTAGTAAACAAGACGAACCTGGGGGGTACCCTGCAACCATCACAAAGATGGGGTTGGCTGCAGGGGGAGGTGGCATTGCAGGTGACATTACTGGCAGACTGAAGGCTTATAGGGAACAAGGCAAAGGACAAGGGTCTGAGCAATACTTTGGGGCTTGAAAAGTAAGCCAAGAAAATAAAATGGAAGGAGTTAATGAAGAGCCAAGTGTTAAACAGTATCAGCCACAGAGCTCTGAGCAGGCAAATTAAATTCTCTGTAGGCTGAGGAGTCCAAACAAAAAAAGGCTAAAAGAAAACAGAAGAGGAACATGAGTAAAGCAAAGAAGCATACACTGGAAAACACAGATGGTGCATTTGGTCACAGGCACCGAAGAGTTCATGAAAGCTGTGCACGTGTAACCGCAGGCAACCATCAGCTCTGACATCTGCATTGCCAGATTCCCACACTTTTGGAAGATAAATAACTTGTTTTGAAGGGAGCACTTCAAATAATAGTATAGATATTGCTGTAAATCACAGTCTTATTCCTCAGCTGTATTTTATCAACTTTACCTTATGTACCATCTTTCTATCATATGCCAGACAACATTCCTCTATCCTATTAACTGCTAACAAGCACTCCTAAATTCAGTACTTCACAGTCCCCTAATTCTCCTGTCTTTCAACCCATATATAAATGTCCAGTTCCACAAGCCACAGGTAATATTTCTATAATTGTCCCCAGCAGCTCTCAATACAACACAAGGATGAATAGAGAGAAAAAGCTTGCTGCACAGGGCATCTGAAGCAGGCTTTCACAGTTCTACAGCCATCAAACAAAATCACCATTTTTATTTAATGTTTTTGATGTAGGCAACACTCTTAATGCTTCATGACTAACTAGAACAAAGGGAGTGCCATCTAAACATTTTTTCATTACTGCCACCTATCCAGTTTGCTTTCAAAGGAAGTATTTACTTCCCTCAATAAATTTCAGTGGCACCAAACCACAAACACACATACAACCCCAGTTTAATTACATGACTGAACCTCCCATAGGCTGGGTCTCCCATTCCAAAGTACAGGACAAGTCAGCTCATGTTGAAATTTTTGAGAAACAGGGATGCTGATCAGTTCCAAAAATCAGGCACTTCTGTGCTTAAATAATAATAATAAAAAAATTTGAATGGGATTGGAAAAACAAAAAAATATATAAAGCATGCTCATGAGGTGTTTTTAATAGCACTTGATCTTGATCTTCATTACCATACTCCTCATTCAGTGCTTACTCAATACCTACACAGTAAATACAGATCAACAATCCTGCAAATGTATTAAATGCATTCTTCCTTTTTCATACTGATTTCAAAAATGCAATACCAGCATCAGCTCTGCTTGAATTTTAGAAAACTTTGGTCCTTGAGCAATCCACCTTCTTACCATGTAAATCCATTACAGCATTTGGACTAATCCTTTTGTCAAAAGGATTCCTGGGAATACCAGGAGGCAGCTAATTTTACTAAGTTTTTATTCTTGGCAGTGTCTGAAAACTGGATGTGTGGCTATTAAGAAAGTAAAATTCACTCAGTGAGAGCTCCAAATAAAGAATAATCTCCCACATAATCATTTCTGCAAGCCTGCAGGAGTAGGTCTAAGGTTCAGTAGGTGTCCTGGAGCTTACAACCATGCCTCTTTGTTTCCCTTGCTTGAATAAACATTTGATAAAGGAAAGATGAAGAGAAATGTTAATCCTGAATTTGGATCTCAAGACATGCAGGGCGGAGAGAGAGAGAAAAAAGAGAGACAGGGATCTGGCTAGATTTTCTTACAAGGTTATAAGAAAAATAAATGCAAAGATACTAATCAGGGGAATTATCTCTCCTCTTATCTAAACAGCTACTTTAATGTAAAGTCAAGAAATAACTGGCCTTCCAGGAAGACTTATGTTTGCATAAAAAGGAAGATATACAGGCCTACTCAGCTGAAAAAACAAACAAACAAAAAACAAGAGTGAAGAATGGGAACAGCTTCAGAAATGTATAGAGTTTGGGGACATCGTGGAAGGCGCTGATTGTCTCCAGATATCCCTCAAACAATCTACCAAATAAAAAAGTTCTGAACTTAAAACAGAGCAATGTGAGTCCTCATTCCACCACTGATTGTGAATATCCTTGTAGTCCAAGACAAGCTATTTAACCCATATAAATCTTTCCATCTGTGCAATAGGTTAATAATATTTACCTACTCACGTCTTTGGGATTAAAACATTATTATTATTTTTGAAGTACTTTGAAGATGAATCACTCTATGTGATTGCTAAATATTATTATTACTAAAAATGTGACATATTGTTTGAATTAAAGAAAATAGTATATCTTTATCTTAAGAAGCTTGTCAGTGCATAATGAACTGAAATTGTGGTTGCTTAATATAGTTACTGCAATTTCTAGTCTGAATGTTCTGTATTTATTGTTTGCATTGCTCTGACGCATATTAAATTAACGAGCTTATACTGTATGATTGCTCTCCTCTTGAGACCCTTAGGAAATGAGGCTGTCCTAGGGAGCACAGTGTTTAAATAAATATTATTTTATGCATTAGTTTATAAGCATGGACTGTAGTTTTTCTGCATCTTTGGGTGTGTTTTTAATTTTACCTAATTCCACATTATGTTTAAAGGAAACTTCATTGCTTTGACCATTAAAAACAAAAGAGTAGAAAGTATGGAAAACTGGACTGCAGGAAACAATCTGGCAATGGAAGCTGATGGGACTAATCGTTCTAGTTCATCTTTCTTTCCTGAATGTTTATTCTCTGCTGTACCATTCCTGCCTTACATGCACCTAAGATACAGTGGAGAAAACAATGTTCCACTTACCTATGCATTCACAAAAGCATTTCCTATTCGTTCAGTAGCACTGAAAGCAGCACACATTACAAACCCCTCACCCAGCCCAGCATTAACCAATCTGGTATCTGGCTCTGCACAACCATGGGCACAGCACTGCTGTGAGTGGGCTGTGCAACACCACTAGCATTTCCTGCCACGGCTTTGGCCACATGTGATTCAAGAGACACCAGAATGCAGGAGCCAGGCCCGATGGCCTGTGCACCCATAGCCACGCCGTTTTCCAGGCTAGCAGATTTACTTGCATGGGTGTGGGTTGTTTCTTGACACCCAGACTCAAGTTCCAAGACTCCAAAGCTTCAGTTCCAAGTACAGACACAGGCAGACTGGAACCACTGCAGAGTGTTGCACGAACATCCTCGTGGCAACCGTGGCTCTTTGCACACAGACAACACTATTCAGGCACAGGCAGAGCTAAGTTAAATACAGCTGGAGTCAAATGCATGATTTCCGGGCTTATACAACACTGTTACTGCGGTCTGATTTTGTCAGAGTGTGGAATCATCACTCAAAGTGGTTTTGTACACCTTCTGAAGCATATTCCACAGCTTATTATTCCTGTGGAATAGAATTTACCTACCCATGTACTCCCAAATGAGTGCCACACATGCTCTCGCTGCTCAAAGCAAAGGTTAGAGGGGCTGGTCCCCAGAATATAAACACAGAAGCCTTGCAGCTCCACTCTTCTGTGAATTTAGAACTATGTTTTGCTCTTGTTTTAGAAGCTTTTAAGGCTGCAAATAAATCAAGACCACCCCGGGCTCCCACAGCACAAGCTATTAATCTAGAATAAATTCAGCTGTCATTTAAAGTTGAAATAGATTGGACAAAGAGGCAGCAATCAAACCATTTTCATGTGAGGCAGGTAATTACAGAATCTGTTAAACCACAGTGATTAGGCACTGCTAAGAAGAAGCTCCAAGAAATCTCAAACAACTTTTGGAGGGGGGAAAAAATAAGTTAACAGCTGCAGACCTCTTGCAATGGATTTGATTTTTCCTTCCCCCCCCATGCCCTTATAAAAAAGCAAGCAGGTTAACAAGAGACAAAAGGCAGATAAGGGAGTGTAAGTGGATCAAGGCGAGCCTTGGGAAATCCTCAAACAGTATGTCTGAATGTGGCATTAAATGGTTCATTTGGTGGTAAGTGATTAAATGGGAGAGGACTTTCTTTATCATGGAAATTTGTCCTCTATACTGTTGGACCTATGCTAATGATTTGAAACTGAGAAAAAAGGATGACTGCGTTATAATGGTTTATAATACACCACTTGGTGTTGGACTGTGAGGAACATTTGCATGAATACAGCCATGCAAGGAATCTGAACAGCAATAGATTTTTGTTTGGCAGAATTATTCTCATTGGTGTCCAAAGTTCATGACTTAGAAAATGCAAGCTTTTTTATACATTAACTTAAAGCAAAATGTGCCATTTTTAGTCACAACACTGAGAAAACAAAGGCCCTCCTATTTTACTCAGAAGTCTCCATTTCCAAGTCTAATTAAGGTTATCCTGGTGATGGGAAAAACTATACTGCAATCATTGGGGTAAATGCAAACCTGTATTTAAACCATTCAATTCCTTTAGAGCCCTAATTTATATTTTGCAATGTAAGCTATGTAAGCAGGGATATTCCTTCAAAGAGGGAAGGCCCACTAGCACAGCGCATCAGCTAAAAGTTTCAAAGACCAGAGGTCTTGTTTCCAAATTCATTTGTTAATTCCCTTGCCAGGTTGAGTGACTTTAAATTAAGCTCTTACTATTATACCTCAAATGGCTTGATAAATTCATGCAAAATCTGTGAAAGGGGACTAAAATGACTTTATTGGTGCAACACCAAAAATATTTCAAACTTTCAAGAGAAGGCAGTTTCATATTATGACCAGAACCTTGGACAGAACCAAAAAATCAACACATTCAAACCCTTAAAAAGTCAGAAAGCATCATTAAAGGGCCATTCCTTCCTGCCTTGACTTCCTTGTCACCAGCAGAAGAATAACAAATGGTTATGGTTTCATTTTACAGTGTAGCAAGGAGGATTTGAGAAACTGCAGGGCCTCATCTGCTGCTTCTTAAGCAAACATCTAATGCAATTTTAAATTTCACTTCATCATTGTGATAGCTTCAAGTAAACCTCTCCTGTGTGCCAAGCCTCCGTCTCAAAGGCACACAGTCAGTGCTACAGAATGGACAAAACCAGCCCAAAATTATCAGCTCTCCTACCTGTGATTTGTGATGTAAGCTACCCTTGTAGGGACACAGCTCCTAATTCTTTTTCATTTGCTTTAAAGCAGTCTCTTGTAGTTTGTGAATACAAAGTGCTGAAGCTACTTATTGTCACAGTGGTAAAATACAAGGTTTGATGGGGCATGGGGCTGAGTCTCTAAGGGTATTTAGGTGTGTGAAAGTGCAAGACAAATGATGAGGTCAATACCTTTGAAAACATCAGAGGTGCATTTTCTAGAAAGCCTTAGGCCCAAGTGAGGCTTCATTTTCAAAAGTACTCCATGCATTTTAGAGTCTAAGTGTTCCCAAAAGTTATTGTGACTTAGGCTCATACATCACTCGGGCACTTCTGAAGAGCATGCCTTTAGTAAACGCACAAAAGCGCCTGTAGCAGCGAGGTACCTCTCCTTAAGTGTCAGGAAGAGTGAGGCTGCCTGCCTGCTAGGCGCTCTTTATAAATCCCCTGGGAATCTTCCTGCATTTTTATGTGTGTAAATAAATCTCACCTTGTCCTCTAGTGTCCTTTAAAAGCAACAGGACAACTCACGCACAAGGCCACTGTGTGTGTATCAATAAATCCCTGATAATCAAATCTCCCAGTGATTACTGATATGGAATTACTGCTCAGGCTGGAGCAGTGCCAGCTCAAATGCAGCCTACCAGCCTCAACAGCCCAATCTGACCTACAAGTGTTAAAGCAAAGGACACAGACACATCTGGGTGATGACCTGCAAAGATGAAAACAGCTCTGCTAATGGAGACACCCTGGCCAGCCGATAGTGCTCCTGATTTCAATGACCATATTCCTCTTCATGTTCAATGGAGGACAGAAAATAAGGACATAAGCACTAACTCTCACTCGTGCTATCCAAGGAGGTCTTCAGGTTTTCTTTTCTGGGTGCTAAACTGGAGAAGTAAAGGCACTATAAGGACAGCATTTTTCTTGTACAGGCATTCCCACCACAGAAGTTCCCCTTGTTACTGAATTTTCCTGAGATTTCCATTCCTCTACAGCCACAACAAACTGACCAGAAATCTTGTCCCTCCTTACCTCAGAATCTAATTGTTTCAACACAGGACTGTTGTCTCTACACTAAATCTTATTAGAAATATTGGAATAAAGTTCTGAACACTGAAAATTAAATGTTAATATTCAACAACCTGGAAAATTTTTTTGCTCCACACTTGCCAACGACATACCAGCAGGCCATGCCTGCTATTTCTTAGCAAATGAAGATTTACAGTCTCTGCATAGTTTAGAAAGAAGAGAGTAGGTAGCAGGGGGGCAGGGAACTTCTCACATGCCCCATCAGTTCTCCCTTAAGAAAAAGTAGCCAGTTACAGCCTCCTTAACCCCTGGGTCTTTCTCTGGGGTTTCTGACACTTAAGTATGTGGCTTCAAGCAGCAAATGTGGAGGTTGAGGAAACTCCCCTGAGAGGAGCTGCAGTCTAAAATTGCAGCACAATGTTTGCTCAGAACTGACAAAAGAAATGCCAGCCTCCTCTTCCTTTCCCTGGTACTCACCTAAACAAACAGATATGCAAGTGAATGTGCTGGAAAAGCCAGTGCTGGCTGTGCCCAGGAAGTACCATTCAGCCCTCAGGGGTTGCCCTCTGCTTACTGACACACAGTAGAAGGCAAGAAAGAATTATGGAGGCAGTTGAATGGTTATTTAAAATAATCATCATTGTTTTTTATGGAATAGCCAGTGCTGGCTCCAGTTCTGGGGTGGATTGGGCAGGATCTCTAAATTAAACGCACATGATCCACTTTGTTCATTGGCATGGTTATATAAACTGCCCACTGGCAGAACGCTGGTCATTTGTAAATTAAAAGAAGAAAATTATGTCATCTTAGTACAAATGCATTTTGCTGATGAAGACTATTTATGGTAAAGATAAATAAATAAGCAAGTAGATAACATGGCAGGGCATGACTCCTACTAAACCCTTGTGGAATTTCACCTCTGGTTCCACTGGAGCTTCTACTGCTTTAGTAACACAGCTGGGGCATACTGTCCTGCACGAAGGAGAAGGAAAACAGAATGCAATGTGCAACCCCTTAATTACATGGTCTATCAGATGTAATGTTCTCCCCAGCAGCAAAATGTCAACTGACTTTTACAAGGTATGGCTGGGCAGAGGCAATTTATAGCAATATAGCCCTAATTCATGGAGGAAAATGTCTTCCTTTACTGATTACCCAAAGTGTGGGCCTTGTCCATTCTTAATGAAGACAAGAGGAATTCTACTTTTGACAAGAACTTAAGTAGAACAAACCCTCCAGAACAGCAAGCACTGGAAAAATGCTGATGTAGTCCTATACTGGTTTCAGACAACAGCAGGTCATATACTGGTGGGTGTTCTGGGCTGAGTTCAGCCTTAGGAGTACTACCCAAACCCTCACCATTTCCTAGCAACAATGCTTCATGTCTCAAAAGCTATGAAATAAAGCAAAGAAAATAGTCATAAAATAGGAACTAAGTGTAAATGCTGCATGCTATTTTACACCTCATGTTGGGAGGCCATAGGTTACCCCTTTAGCTGTGAGAGGAAGCATTTGGGGCACAGCACATATAAATGCAAATACTCCAAACACAGAGAGTGTGATGGCAAGTGGGAGTCTATTATGGAGAATTTGTGATTCCCTAACTCAGGCTCCATATGACCGCTGCAGGATATGCACTTCAATCTGATCTCAGTGTTTGTCACTTGTCAAAAAATTGAGAACAAAGAGCCAATTAAGCTGTGGTTTGTTTTCTTTTATTTTGCTGGAAATAAAAGCTGAGCTATCATACAAAAAGAATTCCTGGTGTGTGTACAAGGCAGGGAGAAGGAAAAAACCAATAAACAAACATTTTTACAAAAATTCAAATCATTGGACTTGCAAAATAAGGACAGCTGGGATGTATAATCAAGAGCATTAGAAAGATTTTATTTTATACGAAACTTTCTTACTCTGGCATTTGTTCTTTCAATATACAGTTTAACCACTAACTTCTACTGCAAATATGCAAAGATTTAAACGCAGCTTAGCTGCAGTGGGACTGGCTTTTGAGGTTGTCTGAAAGGCAGTGACTGTCACATAGTGGCCAGGTGCTTTTCAACCATTAAGATAACACTGCTTTGCACTTGGTTAGAGATGATGATAATAGAGTGTTTTGTGACAAAGGAATGAAGTGCTCCTCCCCACCCTGTTATGCAGAAGGTAAAGAGACACTGGAGACACATCACCAGCATCTGAGTGCCTCTGCAGTGAAACCCATCGCAGATGCCCAAGATACAGCATTGCAAGATAAAAAGGACCACCTGGCTTCCTAGTCTCATCTCCTGGGTAACCCAGTCCACTATGTTTCACTCCACTGAACAGTAAACAAACAAAAAAAACCAAACCAAAATCTACTTGAACTGATTGCAAAGACAGGGAAAATCTGGAGGCGTGGAAGAGAATCACTCAAATTGGAATGTAATTAGAACAGAGAAATCAATATCCATGTACTATGAAGATGACAAGAGACCTTTAGGGGACCACAAAGAAGTGGTCAAGGTTTTGGTTTGTGTCTCAGTTTAACACAATACTCAATATGGTGCCATTGCCTAGCACTTGCCTAGCACTGACTGCTAACAAAAATTGATCATTCAGGAAGTACCAGCAACAATTCAAACAAGAACGGCAGGAGTTCCTGGGAGGGTTCCAATTCAAGGATGGATCTAGTCCAAAACCTGATAGCATCAAATAAGGTAATACATGACTAGATTATTAGGACAGCCTGGTGTAACTCAAATACATAAACACTGTTGCTTAAGGTGAAGGAGAAGCATTCAGCAATTTGCTTAATATTCTGCACACAAAAGAGCAATTAGCAAACTCATTTTCGTGAATTTGATCTGAAATCTAGATATATCAAGAAATATATTTGTGCATTAATCTCTTGTTTTGTGTAAGGAATCGGCCAGTACCTATAGTAACTACTATAAGAACACAACTCTTGCCATTCCTACTGATAGTGATGGGATTATTTTATGACTGACATGTCCAGTGAGCCATTTCATTCTTTTTTTAGGCTCTATATTGAATGAGGAAAATCTGCTGCTTTTTCTAAACTATCACAATTCTTTGTCTTTCGATGTGCTGTTCATGAACTACTGAAGCTTATTATGTTTAAATAATAAAACAATGCAAACCAAGAGAGTGATTCTGTACAAACACAGATTAAAGTTCTTTACCTAGAGCCGTGCTTAGGTCACTCCCAAGGGAGACTGAAGGAAACAGTCTGTGTGCATAAGGGAAAACACATTTCATAGCTTAAGACGAGTGCCTTTCACACTGCTGCCTTTTAAGCAGCAATGGGAATCAAGCAATGCTGATTTCTAAGAAAAAACAAAATCCAAATTTGGTTTCCAGTGCAAACAGAGATAATTAAAGTACTTGCTCTAACAGGAAGCTGCATTAGAAAACAACTTTGCACTTTTGAGGACGCACACTGTGTTTCTTGTTATGCCAATTTATTTTAATTAATCAGAAAAACATTTATTTGAGGTATTAGCAATGCTGGTGCTTAGCCTGTCATTCTGCCTCCTGCTAAATACCCAGAATGGCAATTCCAAAGCAGAGTACATCTCATGCAAAGAGGGATCTCTCTTTCTGGCACATCGCCGAGAAGAAGCAGTATAAATTCAGTGGGCCAAATCTTTGTCCTTCCACTCACCTGGAGTAAAACTGAACTCTGCTGGGGTTCATCACTGCACAAAAATATGATTTAACCCTTAGTGGAGTGTGAAGTGGTGCTCATGGCATTGCAGGAGCCCATTCATGCTTGCCAGGGAAGAAGTGTGACAAACTACAGCACCTCCCGACAGGCAATCTGTGACTTAAATTTAACTTTGGAGTATCACACATGGTGGGAGTAGGCCCAAATCCCTCTGGGAGACAGAAGGAAAGCTGACAGCTGGAAGGACCAAACAACTTGGACTGCACCCAAGTGACACTCCTGGAATACAAAGGGCAGATGAGATCTTCCAGGAGCATTAAAGACAAAAGGAACGAGAGGATGACTCAGTCTCCTTTCATGCTTCTCTACTGCACCTCTCATTTCTGAAACCACCAAGTTTCAGAAGATCTACATCAGAAGATGCTCCTCTCCAACAGTGTCTAGAAAATGGAAATGAAAAACACCATTGTCCATGCTCCTCTTTGCATTCTTCATTCAAACAATGGGAACAACTGACCTGTCCTCACCAGCTCTTGTCCCCTTCCTGGTCTACCCAACCCAAAAGCATTGGGTAAAATTTCTCAAAAAAGAGGCAGACCCCCAAAACATGTGACTGACATGGCTTCATAAAAATGTCTGAAGTTTAAAAAGGTAACTAGTTTTGATAATATTTAAATAGTTTTAATTATTAAAATTATTATAATTAAAATCTATTTTAATGGCATGCTTAGGAATTTTTTTTGTTTTTGGTTTGTTTCTCTGTACCTGTCCCATATACAAACCTTTTAAAATAAAAGAAAGAGCACTAGAAGCTTTATTTTACTCTTCCTTTAATTGGACTGAAGTTAATGGGTAATTGGAAAATTCATGGGGCTGGCATACCAAAATAAACACCAAACATTTCTAGAGGCAGCAAAAACAAACATAGGATTTGCTTTGATGCATGCAGGAAAAAGGTGCTACCAATATCACCAGTAATATCTCCTATCTGGTACTGATTGTCTTACCAGAATCAGTGACAGCCTGGTGGGAAAAAAGCAGTTTTCACAGTTCCATGGGAACAAGAAAAAGACAAGGTGGATGCTCCCTGAGGATGAGTTTGACACAGTCAGGGAGCAGACAGTAACTTGGCTCCAGCTGAGCTTGCTGGGTGGTGCCAGCCTGACCTTAGACCAGCTACAATCCAGCAGGCAGCAATTCCCACTGCACAACTCCACCAACTCTCTGCCAGTACCTCTTGTGTGCAATGGGGCCAGCTTTTAGCATCCAAATGGTATGAAAGCTCTCAGGATAAATAAACCAGAAGACCAACTCAAACAGTGTGTGTGAAATGGCAGCAGCAAGCAAGTCCTCCAGGCCAGCACTCAAGTGGTTCTGTGATACAGCATTTTGGGAGCTGCTGTGCACTACAGCCTGAGACCAATAAGGGAAACATCCCAAACTCAGTGTGACAGCCCACAGGATCATGAGGAGGAAAGCCAGCCTTTCCATGTGGCACTTAATAAAGAGACCTGAAAATAACTGAGCTTGCATATTTTGCTCACCTTAAACTCCTGCTAAAGTCATTGAGATTGAGCCCTAAGTCCCCTTCAATTGCAGATTTACTCAGAGAAGCATTCTCCTGTTAAGACATGGAAAACTATCCCTTGTAACCTCCACAACTACCACATGCTGCTGTGACAGTGCCCACACTGGCACAGCATAATGCCTTTGGTACGTTATAGCCACTACCGGTAAGGGCAATTTATCATATAATAAAAATTACCATAGTTCAGCAGAAGGAGGAAAAAATATGTATGTTAAAACTAATGAAAAACAAGCCTTTTTTAAAACTACAAATCAGTGAAGACCAAGCAACTAGAGAAGTGTAACCAAGGAGAAAGATTTGCCCCTAACCTTTCATCTTCTTTCACAATTTTTTTCCTCTTCGATTTTTAACCTTTTCTGCCACCACCAGCACTAAAAGCTGCTTCTTTTTTCCCCTTTTGCTGGAAGAACAAACAAACAGTTGCCATTTCAGTCAAAGCAATGTTATTCTTTGCCTGGCTGGCACTGGTTTCAGCTCACAGGGCGGTCAGTTCCTCTGGCTCCCATCCAGAAAGCTGAATAAACCAGTCTGGCAGTAAGCACAACTCTGTTTGGGCTCAGAAATCAGTGCTTCAGACCTGTTTCCAACCTGAGCGCTTCCAATTAACAGCACTCCAACACCACAGGAAGTACACCAAGCCAATCTGAAACTCAAATATATTTGAAACAAAGCTTTCTTCCTTTTAGGTCTTTTTCTACACTCTTCTTCCTTCTCTCTTTAATGTTTGCAGGTTGGAATTTAGTGCTCTCTTTTTCTGCCAGAAGTTTGGCCTTTGCAACAAATAACTTCATCCAAGTGTGCCATTTCCTCCAAAATGCACAGCAGTGGCAGAAATCACAGACAGATCATTATCATCTTTTCTCTGTTTCTCGCTTCCCTCCTTTTGTATGGAGTACTATGAGAGTCAGGAAGAATTTTTCTGAAATTGCAAAACTCTTTTTTTATAGACGTGCAGTCGCCCAGTGCAAGACTTTGGACTCTCAGAGCACAAAATGGAAAACACAAGAAAACTTGTAATACAAGAGAAACTGTGGTTCAGCAAGTGCAAAGGCAAGCTGGAAGGATTTTAAGTGCAGGACCAGGCACTTTAGACTCCCCTTATGCTCCGCCCTCTGGCAGAAAAACACTAACAGCAGAATTCCACTCTACTGGGATAAGGGATGGTACTTGTGAGAAGGGCAGGAGATGTGAATGCAAAGGTTGAGAAACTGCATTGAGTGCTGTGTTTCAGAGCTCAGGTTATTATTTTCTCTTTCCTCCTCTCATTTTTCACACCATTAAAATTCCACCTCAGACACAGGACTCAAAGTGAACAAACAAACACGCATTGTTCGCTATCCAAACCCACCACGCTCACACGGCTGCTGTTGAAGCCGCAGTGACACTTGAGCCGGGGAGCACAAACCACTCGGGCAGCTCACAGGGGGAATGCCAGAGTGACAGATTAAGTACAAAACTAATCCACACGTTGTGTTTCTGCTGCACAGGTGTGTTTGGGGATTATCCTTCTGCCACGCAAGTCACTTATGCCAAACTCTAAAGAGCCTTTCTCTTTCCTTCTGTTTCTTGGTTTGTATGAAGTAAGTTTTCCATGGCTACTGTGCTGAAACCCTTCCAGGAAAATTATTTTGTAAAACTTCAAACATTATCACTACCTCTTATACTCAGTAATTTATCAATCATCGTAGCATGCTACAATGCTTCATCCTACTCTCTCAGCATCTCAGCAGACAAAAGTTACCCACATTCTTTGAAAGAATCTTAAATATTACTTCTTTGCCCTGCAACGAACAATTTGGAAAAAAAAAATTAAAGTTTCAAGATCACCTCTAAATTCTCCACACAAATATTATGCTAAGACAAGGTGGAGACAAGTAGTGAAAAAGATGCAAGAGCCCTGAGACATGTTTGAAGTCCTCAGATAAAAGTTAGCACATACAAACTCCCATTTAGAAACAGAAGTAATTTGAAGAAGTTCTACTTAATGGATGGCATGGCAAATACGGGTTCTGGTTTCCAACAAAAAATGACATGCAGTAAAATATTTAGGCAATCTCTTGAGGAGTATGTAGCATTTCATAAATTAAAGGGCTTTAGTCAGCTTTCCATGTGACAGCAACCAACCCACAGTTCAGTCAGAGGAGAAGTGTTTGTGTTTTATCCCAAGATGGATTGGAGGAACTTCTGGAGTGAACTGACACTGATATAAACTGCTCAAGAGTTTTTACAGAGAAGAAACAGAAGACAAAGCAAATTGTTTTAAATTGAAGCTACCACAATATTCAGCAGAAGCCTAAATTCCCTGTTCAGAAATCCATGTGACTGAACACCAAGACTTAATTTTAAGGTGCCTTTAGAAATTCCACCACTGTGTTCAAAAATGCTTTAGTTTTCATTCCAATTGTGTTAGGTTTCTCTGTGTAGCTTTTGGAAGAAAACACTGTGTACTGGTTGTTAGAGAAATGGGAGAGCAAGAGGACGTGAATCCCACCGTGGTGGTATCGCAGAACGCCTGGGTGACCTTGGGCTAGTCAATTGTGACCTCTGTAAAATGGAGATAATCACGCTTATCTGATTCAAGGAGGTAGCAGGAGACCTACTGTTTCCTAATTGTTTAGAGATATACATGGGAAAGGCACAATATATAGTTACATGGGTTAGGTTTCTGGAAATATCTACTGGTGACACAATAGATTTTACCCATCTGTGTAAAAGTGTCAAGTACTGCCATTATTTTGACCTCATTGATAAAGAAAGGATGGGTGGTCTGGTAGATTGAAGCACATTTTGGCTGGAAGCTATTACCCTTTTAGACGACCTCTTGTTTCAAGTTTCATTGGTGTATCAGAAAAGTTACAGGCAGCAACAATAAGGGTTTCTGTAATTCATGCTACAAACACACTCAAATCTGTTTTATCTCCTCTGACATGCTACTCCTCTGTACTAGTCCTAATATAGATATTTTCCTAATTGAGCATATGTTAATGACAGGAAGCAATGTCACTCCTTTCTGGTTTTACCTGACCTGTCTTTGGGTACTCACTGTGTATGTGAAGCCATACGAAGCTCAGCTGTCTCTCACTATTACGAGAGGTGCAGAAAAACTGACTGCAGTACTAAGAAGAGCAGAAAAAATGATGGTAATTTAAGAGGAAGACCGATTTTAAAACAAGATACCTAAATTGAGGTAAAATATAGATCCTTTTGATAGTTTCATGTAGCCATTCGGTTTTAGGGAGAGAAGTTCTTTAAGGTGATTTGGGCAGGATTCATGTAAACTGAGTAGCAAGGAAAAGAGATGATTTACATTAAAACATAGCACAAGTAACCATCAAGTAGCAGTAGTTTTACTGCCGAAATATGACTCTGGAGAATTTTCACAAAATCTCCACACTCGGCCAGGCAGGGTAAGGCAAGAAAGGGGCCAGTGTGAAAGTATTAGTTTTAACCTGGAGTAACCCATGCTGATTTCTATTCCACCAGAATAATTTTACACCAGAAATATCCATACAGAATGCAAATATTGGCACCTCTGTCTAAAGTGCTCAGTTACTACAAAGTGCCCTTGTTTTACTCAGTGTGTTTGCAAGGATGAACCACTCTATCATTTATATCAGTAATGCAACTCCCACCCACATGTGCTTCAACCCCAGACTTGACTAATGCATGAATCTTTATGCTGTGCTCCTTATGAAATGCTGTGTCCTATCACGTCGCCACGGTGCTGCCACTAGATTTATGGCTCTAACTAAATCATCCGATCATACCACTTCTGTGCTGTGCTTCTTCCATTACCACCTAATGTATCAAAAGCATCGATTTTACACTTGCCAGCTTTCCTGCCGGAGCACTCCAAGGTCCTGCAGCACTTTATTACATCCCATGCCCACTCCCAGAGCTGTCATGCTAATGAGCCATGTGTCGCTACTTTAATTTTTCTGAAGCAGGTCACAAAGCTCAATTCTCCCCTCACGTGGGAGAACCTAGAGTCCAATTCCTGAGCCGTCATGGCTGGCTGATTTTGAATAGTGCATATGATGACACAGGCTCTCATCTTACTGGCCTGGCCACCACAACACCCCTTCCCTCCCAAATGCTGAAAGAAATATGTCCACTTACAGTTTCAGAACATTTTTGCCTATTTGCAGCACACTGTACTTACCAAACACCTAATATCCTGAGGTGCCCAAAATGCTGAAATTATAACCTGCTTAAACTCAATAATTCTGAGAAGCCAATTTTTATCTCTACAATACGAATCTTATATAGACTGAAAGAAAATAAACAACCACATGATTAAGAGACTAAACTGGCAGGACTTAGAAATACCCTGAAAACCTAGAAAAATTTAACACAACAAAAAAGGCTCAGATCCTTCAGAAAGGACCAATATATTTTACGACCGGCAGGTATGAATCCCTTCCAACTCCAGGTATTTTATGATTTCTATAAATTTACTGCCTTGCCAGGACATTGTCAGTTAGGAAAGGTAAGAAAGACAAGAGGTTAGAGTAGCAAGTTTTAGATTACCCTGAAAGGCATCTCAAACACACTTGCTATATTTTGTAGGGTTAATTTCTGAGTAATGCTGATGTCCTAAGAGGTGAAAGAATAAGAACAATTAGAAGGTCATTAAAGAGGATCAGTCCAACCTTCTTATTTCGACCACTCATACTAATAAGGCTACTTGGTGATTGAGACCCTTGATGAGCAAAAGGGGCAGATTTGGGTCTCAGTAGCTTTGCTTGTTTTAGAATTTTAAATGGCATGTAAACTGGGGAGAAATGAATCGACCAGCATTCTGTTAGAATTGTTTTCCAAATGCATTTGTGTTTTAGTGGCAAAAAGTAGTAGATTAAGATACGAGGTCTCTGCCATTTGGCAGAGATTTTCTGGCATCACCATCCCTGGAAGTGTTCAGAAGGTACCTGCATGTAGTACCTGGAGACATGGTTTAGTGGAGAACTGATGGTGCTGGGTTAATGGTTGGACTCAGTTACCTTAGAGTCTTTTCCAGCCTTAATGATTCTCTGATACTATGAAGTAACATGGAGTCACTGGACTTTTGGCCCACCGTTGTTGTCTTTAGTGAATGGCTCCGTATTTTCATGCTGCTTTGATATATCAGTATTAGATGACCTCTTGTAAACAGAAATAACATACACTACATCTGAATTTTATCAGCTTATTATGATTTGAACCATTTTGTCTTTTTGTTACACTTTCCCTGCTTTATATGGAAAATGCCTAAACTACCAGGCTGCCATTAAAGACCTGATTATTACACAGAAAGAGAAAAAACATCTATTAAATCTTCCCTGTTACAAGTGAGGGCAGACTGCGCAGACACGTTACGAAAAGGCTGCCTAAACTTTGCGGCATCACCATCCCTTACCCCCAGAGACAGAGCACATGTTAAAAGCCAGCAGTAAAGCCCTGAGACACTGTGGATTTATCAGCTGAATGGACAGGGAACACAGCAGTATTTTCCATTTTCAATCTGAAATGAAGACTCTGAAAATCTCCAAAGCTTCTAAGGAGCTAACAATGATGACTATCCCCCATTTTATTAATGTAAGAGTCAAGCACCAGCATTTGGGTCACTCGGCCAAAGTCACCAACTGTCACCAGTCACCAGTTTTCTGACTGGAGTCGACTTCCATTGAATGGTGCTGACTTCAAATTGACTCCCATTTTCAAGCACTACTTACCACAAAATACTGACCTTGTGGTTGTAGATTTTGAGCTAATGCCATTCATGCATTTAAAGCACTATACCAGCTACTCCATCTCTTTTGGGGGCTTTTTTCTCAATTCACATGGCAGGACTTAAAAACAAACAAATCTTAACCCTTCAAATTCTGGTGTTTTCCAAACTGCCATCAAAATGAGTTTTTATGTGGGGTGTACACACTGGGGCTTGTCGTCCTCAAAGGCTTAACCCAGTGGGCTCTTAAAGAACTGTGACAGTCTTTCATATAAAGCTCTTCATATCAAAGGTTTCTTCTGTGCCATAACTGCCTGTCACATCAGCTTTACTGCCAAGCATGGGCACTAAGGGCTTGGTCCTGCTGTTAAGACACATGGTTAAGGACTGCCCTCCCTTGAACAAATACCCTACTGCTTTGCACCCAGGTGCACATGGGAAGCAACTTCAAAGGATACACCAGAGTTCATACACACACAGCAGGAAGCTGTACAATCCTCTCATGTCATATTTCAAATATCATTTTTCAGAAAAATCACACTGGATCCAGAGAAAACACTTTCCTCTGAATTACTCCCTCAAACCTTTTTTAACCTGATCCTTTCCCTTCTACTCAGAACCTCAAAAGCTTCCACCCAAATTACCTAAAGCTATCATTGCTTGAGCTGAAGAATTTGTTAGGATCACATGATGGTTTGAAAGCTGTGGTTGAGATTAATAGTGTGTTACAATAAACACAGAGAATAATGCAGAGCACAGAAACGATGGAGGAGGAAGTAGGGGGATACATCTTCTGAGGCTATGCAGTTATTGGATGTTTAGTTTGAAAGAACACACAGGTCAGAGTGAGACTTCTGGCATCTTCTTCCTTACAAATTAATCATCGGTTCACAGTGACCAGAAAATTTCAGCTTATAAATAAAGTTCAAAGCCCCCAGGTCCTCATTTAAAAATGGAGACATATGGCTTGCAAACAGCTAATGGAACAAGCCTTCCCAAAGTTTGAGCTCATTCCCAACTGAGAGATCCATTTCACAGTAATAACACAACACAGCCATGAGTACATGAGCTTCAGACTTCCTTCCTGTATTTTATAATACCTTGCACTTCCACAGCAGCTTTTATCTGGTGAATGGAAAAAGTTCTGATGAACATCAGCTATGACTTTTCAAGTGCAGAAGGCACTGCAGGAGCTGAGAACATACACAGACCCTCAGCCGTACAGGCTTCAGCTCAGAGATGACACATATCCAGTTGTCCACCCACAAATCTGAAAAGATTTAGAAAAAAGATTAGCTTACTCTCTGAAGTAAGCTAATGAAACCTGATTCTCTAAGTCTGGAGCCACAGGTCCCTTTTTGTCTACTTGTTCATCATAGTGTAAACCATGTTTAGCTCCAGTAATATCATACAGACAAGGAAACAGTTCAGAAGGATATTGAATCCTAAGGCTTGCTGTATCTCTCATTTGCAAGTGAGAAAACTGAGATTAAGTTTTGTATTTGAGAAGCCTGTGGCAGAAACCAGAAGGCTGAATTCCTAGCAATCTCTGGACAGCTCTGCCTCCAATGTTTTGTTCTTCTAAAGCTGCCCAGAAAGCATTTTTTCCACACAGAATCTACTGCTCTGGGGGCTTTGTTTCATGTTAGTCACAAATCTCTCAGTATAACCTGAGGTAGACCAAAACACTGGCAGTCCTGCAGTGAAAAAGCATCTAATGGGCCATAAATTAATGTTTCATTTCCTTTAATAGTGTAAAGATTCATTCCTTCTTCAGAGCAAGATTTTGTTGTACATTTGATAGTTACACTATAAAGAAAGAAACAGGGTTTTTTAACACTGAAAAGGATCAAAGCCAGAATGCTGCTATTTTTGTTTGTGCTCTTGTAGCTTGACTCTTCAAACAGTTTTTTCTCCCCAATTTTGTAAAAAGGTAAAAAAAATCCATCTCAGATGAGACCTTGCACAGCTTGTCAAGTTTCAACCCACAGTGATTTTTTTCTGCAGATATAAACCTCTGAAAGTAGGGGTTTCTAATGGAAATGCTGACATAACCTTAACTATACCAATGCCGCCGTAATGCTCAGGTTACCAGGAATATTTCTGCTGCCAATTCCGTTTAACAAGTCTGAATGCATATAATTTGTTCCAGTTGTCTTTCCTTGGAGTGGGGCTCCTTTGTGCACACTTTCCAATGTGGCTTGCATTAAAAGAAAGAAAAAAAACCTCCTACTCCTATGTAAATTCATATACACACTGATACGGTTTTATCACAGCTAAAAAGCTATAAATCTGCTTTAACTGATTCAGTGTGTTCCCTGGCCTGGAAAGGTGACTTGTTTCATTGCTGCCCTTCACTGAATGTGACAATCATAACTTCGCTTTATTCTTTCTGAGATACTTATTCTTTGCAAAAAAACCTCCCCAAAGCCCCTGACCTGCCTCTATGTGTATTCATATTCTCCTCTCCTGACCAAATGTCCCTCTATTTGAGCCAAAAGTATTTGAGCTGGGTCACGATTTGACCCTGGCTATGCTAGGAATCTAATCCAAATGCCTCCCACCGATACCAGTGATAAGAATCTAGTTCCATAGCAAACGATTTGCTTCTCACCTTTGGCTCATCCTGAAGCCAAACAACTGCCAGGTTAAACAAATATTCTCAGGATGCAAAGTGAATTCATGAGGAAAGAGCTTAAGGGACAGCAAGGTAAGTGGGCACTTCTAGAGCCTCATGTCCTCTGAAAGATCTGCAGCTCGCACACTGACATCTCTCTGATCTTTCCTTCCAGAAGGAAGAGTGAAACAGGAGGAACAAAAACTCAACAGGACAGCTCCACTGCTCAGTGAATAAGAACAGGAATAATTCATGATCTGATCCTCCTCACAGCTGCCAGTTTACAGCTTCTTACTTGATCTTCAGGGTCTAAGAGGCAATGGCTGATGCTTGGAAACTCAAAACCTGAACCTTGTTGTCTTCTTTACATCTCTGATGTAAAGATGTACATCATCAGAGGAATGATGTGAGGATAAATTTTCAAATACATCAGAGAATTTTGGAAGTTTCAGTGAGTTCCAGTGGATGACAGCTGTGAAAATCAAGCCAAAATGGCCATCTCCAAAGCAACTTCTCAGGCTTCTGGGGACCCATAGTCAGACACAGCTCTATCCACAATGAGTGGAAAAAGAGAAATCTCCTCAGGATGACTCAAACCCTGGTGGCTTGAAATGTCTCTATCTAAATTGAAAGTTTATGGTTAATACATTTCTTGTTTAGTTTACTGACTAAAATTAAAAGAGAGGATTTTAGGTTTCTCAGGCTGAATTCTAAGCATGTTCTCAAATTAGAGGCTAAATTCATTGGAAAATTATGTGAAACTGGTTTTCAAAATGCTTTTTCAAAGCACCTCACCCAATCATCATTTCTGTTCTAAAAAATTTTTTTTTACTAAAGAATATTTTTAAAGTATTGCTAAACTAAACATCTTTTAAACCTTTCATATCCTTGGGATGTTTTTTACAAAATTTCTGTAGTGTTGGGGGGAGGGGAGGAGGGGGATGATGTTAAAAAAGTTTTAAGAGGAAATACAATAACAGAAAGAATATTTTAAACTTTTTAAAAGACACTAGGAAATTGATATCTTCCAATTCCTGTTTCCCTTCTGTAATTATGAATTACCATTATGAGTAACACTGACTGGTAATGGACTCTGCAAATCTCTGATAAAGGATGCAGAGATTAATTGCTATTCTTACTTAACACACTAGCTTGAGTAGTAAAAAAGAAGCAATAGAAAGCACTGTGCAAGGACAAAACACAGCAAGAGAATAGATTCTCTGTTCACAAGCTTTTTTGGAAAGAGAAATGAAAGCCTTCTATAAAAGAAAATTGAAATTAATTGGAATTTATTGTTAGTTTTAGATGAGAAAAATATCAGTTATTCAGATTACACTATCAAAGGTTCTTTTGCTCTCCTCAGTCACATTCCCGAAAATTCTCCACTTCTAAGACACCTTACATGATACTATTCCTTCTTCAAAATCCTTTCATATTCAATGCCTTTTGGCCTCCCTGCTGCAGTTTGATCTCTCTGTACTTTCCATCCTGGTGCTGTAAACACCTACCTCTGTGATTGAGCAGGACTCCTACAGGACAACCCCTGTGTCTGAATTTGGACCTGTGGATCAGAGGAGTGCTGCCTCATGCAAAGCAGGCTGATGCTACGTTCAGCCTTTCAGCTGGTCACACTGGGCTGCTGAATGAATCTGAAATAGCAGTCACTGTGTGGCAGACTCTGCAGCATCAGCCACATCAAGGACACAAAAGAAATAAACACTGAGCACGCACAGACAGATGAAAAACTTTCACCAGAAAGTGCCCTGTGTTTCTAGAAGGTGACTTCCTTCTAGATCCTGAGGAGATCCAGCCAAAGCAGCAGTAGTGTAGGATGATTTGGTCAGTTACTCACCGTAAATTGCCAGAAATGAGCCATTTATATAAAATAAAATATATGACAAAAAACAGATAAAGCTATAGGAGTCCTCGGCAGCCTTTTTATGAAGGATTTATCTTCATAAATCTGGGCCAAATCATTGAATAAAAAAGTGGAAATTTCTTACTGAAGGATAGGAAGGGGAGGTAAATTACAAACAGTGATTGTCTTTAACAGCTCAAGGCTGCTTTTTAAAAGTTTAAAAAAAAAAACCTTAACAGAAAATAGGTTACAAATCAGGAGGTCTAGGCTGGTCCAATTTAGTTAGAAAGGAAAACAAAGACCTTAGGTGAACTTACTGCTTCAAATTGTCCAGCACTCCAAAAGAGAAAAAGTGGCACAAGCAGTCCAAGAATCCTGATTAACTCCATGGATTTGGTTAGTCAAGCAGATCCCACTATGTGGAACCAGCATGGTGTGGCTGCTGGGGGAAAACTGATCCTGATGTGGTCTATCTTCCACTGAAATCATGGATCATAAATAAATCAAACTTGTCTCCCAGGACCTAACCTCAGAATATTTATGTACATGGTTCTCCCGCCTTGTCCACTGCCAGTGCAACCTGTGCCGAGGTAAGGGCTGCATCATCCATGCTTTGCACAACTTTTAACCCTCCTCTTGGAATTCAAAGTGTAATAATACTGCAAATGATGCCTGCCTTCCTCCTCCCTCTCTCTCCAGCAGAAATGTCACGTTGGGAGACTGGCAACACAACCCTCCACTGCTGCTTCTTCTGTGGAAAATGCCCTTAGTGGTAGAAAAGGTGCACAACTGGTTAAGCAGTGGTGAGCAATGAGTTTTTATAACAGGGATGTATCTGAGGGAGAAAACAAAGAAACTGGGGTACATATATTCAGAAGTGGGTGATAAGACTCCAAACTGTATTAGATCCTTCCTAAAGAGACTTTAGTAGATGTTACCTCCAGTGTCATCAAAGTAATTTCTAGGACGCAGAGAGCCAGTTTTAGATATCCTTATGATTTTCTGATATCACCTTACTTCAGCTAGAATTAAATAAAATCCATGCCATGGCCCCAGAAATTGTGTTTGAGAATACTAAAACGCTCCAAACCAGAGGTGATTTGGGATTTTGTGGCTGCCAGGTGCAGAGGCTGCTCCAAGTGACTGCATCCAGCATTCCTGTCTGCCTGATACAATCAGCTTAGAGAAACACACCAGACCCCACAAAATGACAAAAGCACACTTCACACAGAATGCCTGCTCACTGATGGAAGAGCTAGAAGAAGTCACAGATTTCAGCTTTGACTAAGAGGCAACACTATCAGTGTTCTCTATGGAACTTGGATGTCAGCTTTCCATAGATTTCATGTATCTTTCCAAATCTGTTCTCTGTCACTCTGTACAACAGCCATTTCCCTACCTCAGCCCTGTGTTGGGCAGAGATGACCTGCTAATGTCCCCAGAGCCACAGGTGTGGATGCTGAGGGAAGTGGGCAGTGATGATCAGACTGATGTGCTCCTCCTGAACACCATTCCCTAAAGCTTGATTTTTTAAAATGTATTTCTCATGTCATTTACTGGTTCAAATGGAAGACAGCTGCCACTGATGAGCTAATCACTCACACCTACAGTTCTCCTTGGTTAGTGCCCAACCTTTCCCAGCTGGCCAACATCCTCCCTACAGTCCCACTTGCTCATGCTTCTTCTCCCATACCCTTGTCAGGGACTGCACATTTCTGATCAGGCACAGCAGCTGTTAGTTTCTTAAAACAATCAGATTAAAGATTGGATGCCTTCAGAGTGTTCTGGCTTCCCCTGAGGCCTACGCATATATACCTATACACCAGTATACACAAGAAACCTGAAAAACTAATTAGTGTTTCTTAATGTCCACCAAAATACCCCAAGCCAGCCAATTTTTCAAATAGTGCTGAAATCCTCAAATCAGGAAATCTTAAGGTTTCTGAATGGAAACATCTTGAGACATTTTAGAGAGATGGGGCTGTTTAGTCTGCAGAAGGGAAGGCATGTGACCTTTTGATGCTTAAAGGGACATTATAAGGAAGATGAAGAGACTTTTTACAAGGGCTTGTACTGATAGGACAAGGGGTAATGGTTTTTAACTGAAAGAGGATAGATTTAAATTTCATATAAGGAAGGAATTACTTATGAGAGTGATGAAGCACTGAAACAGTTTGCCTAGAGAAGCTGTGGATGCCCCATCCCTGGAAGTGTTCAAGGCCAGTTTGGATGGGGCTTGGAGTAACCTGTTCTAGTGAAAGGTGTCCCTCCCCAGGGCAGGGGATTGGGACAAGGTGATGATTAAGGTCCCTTCCATTCCAGAGCATTCTTGGATTCTACGAAATGGAGACATTCACACCTTAGTTACTTTGGGCAATTTTAGGTAAAGTAAAAAGCCTTTTGGTCTTGACAAATATAAAAAGAAAAATTAAAAGGTCCAAGTCTGAAAAATCTCTTTTTCCTTAAAATTATATACCTGCTGATATTACAGGTACAATAAAAATTATGTTCTAAATTACTTATAAATAAAGAAAATCAAACAATGGCTTGTAATGCATCTAAGACAAAACTAAAAGCCCTAAAAGATGCCCATGTATTTGTATATATATTAGTTGGTTTCAGCCTGCATTTGAAAGGTTAGTTGGACATTTTTCTGGAAGTGTAAAAACAATATTATGGACAATATTACCTTTCTGGAATGAAAGGAACTGAAATAAAGAATAGACTACTGTATCTTCAAAAAGTAGCATGTTTCTTAAGTTGCATGTGCATTATATTTGCAATTTACATGCGGATTTGTAACAGCAGTGCTGCTCCCTGGGTGTTACTTACTTTGGATGGGCTTCTCTAAGGCTGAGTTTACACAGCTGTGGTAGGAAAACCTAGCCACAATCAATTAAAAAGTGCAACACAAATCCTTTGGACAGCATTCTCAGGCTGTCCTGCTGTTGAGACAGCTACTATTCTCCGAGAATGAGTGCTCTAACTGTATTAAACTTAGTCCTAACCAAAATAAGCTTTTACTAATTTTGACCATTTAAGGAACATAAAGACCTGCCTTTGTCATTTAAAGTTTAAGCTGACTAAGCCTGATAGAAACAGAACGTTAAAGAACTAAAGCAATTAAATCCATTTACAGGGATCAGAAGAGTCTCTGGGTTTTAGACATGATGGGCTTCTATAGTCCGAGCTTCTCATTCATGTGAACTTTCAGATTATGGGTTGATAGGTGGCAAAATAAGTCACATTTGTTTTCCTCTTGATAGCAGAGTGATGCTGAAGTGATCCTAGCAGGCCACCAGTGCCCTGGCATTACCTGCACTTCTGATTACTGAACAACTGGAATAAGCAGGCAAATGAGACCCCAGACACCCTGTCTTTGTGTGGGACATATTTATTACCAACCTACTGAATCCTGCACACAGAGAAGGCCTCAGGGAATGTAGTATGTCTACAAGCTGATGCAAAAAGCACTGAATAAAAAAAAAAAAGAGGATAAATAAGCAGGCAGCTGAAAGGCCTGAAGTCTAACTAACTCACCAGCACATCGATAATACAATAATGTGGTCAACCCACTGTGGACTCTGAACAATGCTTTTTTTGTTTTTCGGCTAATTAGTAAAAGAAGAGATTAAAGTCTTTAATCTCGCTTTCTCTTTCCTCCCTCTTTTTACCTGGAGGGTGTGCAAGTATGTGTACATATGTTTTTCCTAAATGAGCAAAGAGAAAGTACATACATATACATTATGAGGTGGAAAACATGAGGTGGAGTGTGAGTTTGGTTTTATTTCCAAGAAGATATTCATCGACATTATTTCAGATTTCCATGTTCTGTTACTGCATGCAGTCAGATGTGTGTGTGTGAGTGTGTGTGTGTTACAGAGTGGGAGGGGAAGGGGGGAGCTGAACAGAGGATATGAATTTTAATCAGTTTCCTAAAAGAATACAACACTGTATTTCCCCCTACCCTCCTTAGGATGACAATTCAGAGGAGATAACCTTCTCCTTTGAAAAACATTGAAGGGAAAGTTTGTTTTTACCATAACAAATGCAACAAAAGAAGAGGGAAGCTGGGAAAGGGGGAGGGCAGACAAATTAAATGTCAAACTTTCTCTCCTTACTTGAAGATAACAGCATACTAGGAAACCTTCTTAGAAGCTTAACATAAATGCAGTTAAGCTGTTGCCAGCTGCAGTAAACCTCTCTCTCACCTTTCTTTCTCTCTTTCAAGATATCTTTGAATGCCTTCTCCTTCATCATAAATCAGACCTGTGAGCAATTATCACTCAAGCCGGATGGCAGCGGCCTGAGTGGCCTCTGCTATTCCACTGCTGTAATCTGCACTTCGTCAGGTTACACTACCCTTGATGAAATTTCACATTTCTCTGCCAATGAGTGTTACCTCTCCATTTATGACTCACTGTCTTTGCAGCAGAGAGCTGAGAACTTCATTCCTCCCCTTGTAATTTGCTTAAGCATCATGGACCATCCGGCGGTGCTGAGCACCCTCAGCAACCCATCGGGGAGTCTCAGAGCATCTCGGTAGGATGTACTTGTGCCGCTGTTCCTCAAATACTTACCCTGAGGGCATCCCTCAGCGCCTTGGAGGGAGACTGGACACAGACACCCTCCTCTGGGATGGTGCTGATGCCACTGTCACAACTATCAAAGGAATTCTGCGTTTTCATCATCCCCTTTCCTATGCATGCTGCTCTTGGGTGACAGGTTCCTGACAGGTTCCGGCCCCGTCAGCCCCCGGGCTGCACCTTACCACCCTCGCAGAGAAGGAGAAGGCACTTTGGCCAGTCTTTCAGCCAGGAGTTAATAAAATAAAAAAAGCCAAACCAACCCAAAATGTCACCCCCGCAAAAGGCAGCGGGCTCCAGCCGCCAACTCACGCCAAGTTTGCGAGCGCTGCCCGGGTACCACATAGGCTGGCGCGTCCCGCACCGCCGCACGGCACCCAGCGCGGACCTGCCCGACGCTCCATCTCCCAGCCTTTCCCAGGCGATTTTTAACTTTCTAAATAAAACCCCCCAAACCAACCCAACGAGCACACCCGCTCCCCCGACCAACCTACATCCCCGCGCAACGCTGTCAAGACGGGCATTAAAAAGTAGGCACAGNAACAGGGCAGGGGGGGACCTGCGGGCCACAGACACACACGCACAGAGAAGGGAGGGGAGAAAAAAACACAGAAAGAAAAAAAATCAACAAAAAAACCACGGCAAAACACGGACAGAGAGACAATAAAAGTCGACCGGGGTACGAGGGAAGGCTGCCGCCCCCACCCCGCCGCCTGCCCCAGCGGGGCAGGCCTGCCTGAGGGGCGGCCGACTGCGCGTATCTGACCCCATTACCTGCTGCCCCTCGGGCTGTTACTGTCCTTTAAAACTCCTATCCACCTCATATCCGCCCTTTAAAACGGGCATCCATCAGGTGGTTTTTTTTTGTTTTGTTTTGTTTGTTTTTTTTTTTGTTTGTNTGGCGCGTCCCGCACCGCCGCACGGCACCCAGCGCGGACCTGCCCGACGCTCCATCTCCCAGCCTTTCCCAGGCGATTTTAAACTTTCTAAATAAAACCCCCCAAACCAACCCAACGAGCACACCCGCTCCCCCGACCAACCTACATCCCCGCGCAACGCTGTCAAGACGGGCATTAAAAAGTAGGCACAGAGAGAGAGAGAAAGAGAGAGCGAGAGAGTCACTCACCGTTGGCGGCGACACAGAGGTTTCCAGAGCCACTTTGAACTAAGAATGACTGAGGGACAAACTCTTCCTCAGAGTCCGAGCCGGCGGCCGCCCGGGCCGCGCCGTCGCCCAGCGACCGCCCCGGGCCCTCATTGGCCGGCGNCTGCTGCCCCTCGGGCTGTTACTGTCCTTTAAAACTCCTATCCACCTCATATCCGCCCTTTAAAACGGGCATCCATCAGGTGGTTTTTTTTTGTTTTGTTTTGTTTGTTTTTTTTTTTGTTTGTTTGTTTCTTTGGTTCTGTTTTAAGATTTTGACATGGGCGAGAGCCCCTGGTGCGAGATGCGCTTTGTGCCACGTGGGCGCTCACTGTCAATGAGTCGTACTCTGGTGCGACCGCGCCGCGTCTTACTAAAGGGAGAGCTTTGCCCGACGTATTGTGAGGAAAATTGTTTCAGATTCCATGTGAGAAGTGTAAAGTCCTTTTGGGAATTGGTTTAACAATTCCCTTACCTCTAGTTTATAAAGCAAACAGAGCAAGACCTCCACCATGCAGGCAAGAGGTGGAGGAGAGGTCCGGATACCTCAATGTGGGGTACCACATTGATACAGGGCAGAAACCACCACACTGATACAGGGCAGAAGCACAGCTCGGCTCAGCGTAATTTCGTTGATTAAATGATGAAAAATGCATCAAACCGGGTTCTAAGACTCTATTTTACATAGAGCTGTGCCTAACTGAGGAAGAGCTTCTACTGACTGCAAGGAAATTGAATCAGGTACGTGTAGGTTAAGTAGATTCAATTGGGAAAGCACACTGTTAGCAGTTAATGGTTTTCAGGATCTTATTCCAATCAGATTTCTAAACAAAACTGGGTAGTCAGAAGCCCCAGACTAGTGAAAAAACTATCAGGCATATGTGGAGGTCAGATATGTGCAGTACATCAATAAAAACAGGGGGAATATGAACACAGACATATAATACAGGACAATGCATTTAATCATGAGCTTTTCCCCTTGCTGCATTTGATCTGAAAGTCATACTGATTAATCTCCAACATTTTCCCAAATACCGAAATGTTATCATGCAAAATCCATCAAAATAAAAGAACAGTCAGCATAAGAAAACCAGCAAACTTAAAAAATCATCTGTTTCTAGAAAACCACATTTTGAACATAGCACAGCTCACAACATAGGTGTACAATATTTCTTACTTAATACAACACAAACACTTTAGAAAAGGACACAAACCCCCAAAAAATTAAGTGGGTTTAACATTTAAATCCCCCAAAGCTGCTTCTGCTATGTTTCCTTCCACCTTGGTCATCAGTTTTTCTCATCGCAAGCCCTTGGATGTCACTTCCTTGGCATATGCCAGTCTTATAAATTGCTAATTATAATTAGAGAAGAAATTATGGCACCAGAAGCAAACCCTGGGATCCAAGGAGAATATAGGACTGTACCTGTGCTCAGAGACACTTGTCACCTGAAGGAGAAAAGCCAGTGTTGGTTGAGAGCCTATGCTCCCTCGTGTGAACAGTAGCCTGTGCAGCATGCAGACTGAGACCCGAAATTGGGAGCCCTGTGTGTTTTGTTATGATCAGCAGTGGAGTTGTCTGGGTCTCCTTCTTTATGACAACCCTCCAGACAGAGAAGTTCCTCCTTTAGGAATGAAGCTTTTAAGGAATCTGCAGCCCACTTCACACTCCCTGACCCTTTTTATGGTTCCAAGGCTGTAACCTTCCCATTGTGCTAACTACTGGTAGGAGCTGGAGAGAGACGGGAAGAAAAAGGAGCATGTGCAAATGGATGAGCACTGCTTTCCTTGTCACAGTCCCTGACAGGAAAACTGAGATTCAGCTCCAATTCTGATCTGCTTTTGAAGAGGCAAAGTCTACTCTGCGGCATCCTCTTTGTGGCAATAGAGATTTGATGAGCCCTGACATGTAACAAAGTTTGAATCAGGACTTTGATTTGCTATGTTTTCATTACTAAACAGGGTGACATGTATTTTTAATCCCGTGTAGTCTAATGCTGTGTGATGATGACTGAAATGGAAGAGAAGTGTTAAGTCAATGTCTTCCTCTAGACCCATACAGTTTTTCAGTGTACTTTGTTAGCAGAGGACACATTTTTCCAGCCATTGAGAAAGACAATTTAGATTTAAAAATTGTGTCAAGCCTTTCATTCATTTACACAAACACCAGTGAAAATGCATAAAAAGGAGGTTAATGGCGTGACTAGCCAACAAACAAAAAATGTATGGTAAATTACAGTAGCGCCCCAAAGCTCTCCCTGTGTTTTGTTCAGACAGCACGCTTGGCATAACTATACATGAATTCTGTAGTCTGGACACAAAGAGCAGGAGCAGAACAAGCTGAATTTGGAATTGTAACCCTAAAAGCAAAATGTCAGTGCTTTTGACAGTCCACATCAGAAAGTTTCTGCCATTTCCATATGGCTGCAAGCTATTGGGTTTTTTTTTTTTGATAGGAGCTTTCCTCATCTCCCAGTATTGCAGTTTTGGCAAGGGTAAAAGAAAAAAAAATAGAAATAAAAACATAACCGAAACCTTTTTACTGGCAACTTTGGATTTTAATCAACTCCACCATTGCAGAGCGCACATGAGAAGATCCCGTGGGCTTTCATGCTCGTCACACGCACGTCTAGCAGTGCATAAGCTGACCTTTACAAGGGAAGATTCCCCAGGAATTGTGCATACTAACCATGTTACTGAGGGCTGTGCTGCTGTGAAGGGCACTGGCACACACCACCGTGCTCCCTGGAAAATTGCCTTTTGGGTAGGAATGATGGGGTGGATTCAACAGGAGGTTTTGCCAGCTGCTGGATGGAAGGTGTGCATTAGGCAGCTCTGCTGACAGCATCCAATTAAAATGCACAGGAAGCAAAGCGATACCTTCCTTTTTAACAAGTCAACAAGGCTGTAAGGCAAGTGTGTCTTAAGTTGTGGGTCCTTTAAGAGAACTGTCTCCTTTTTTTCCTTCTTGGACAGAAAACCAAGAATTAAATCTGACCTTTTCACAAAAATTAAACCAAGGGAGAGACGAAAGCTACAAGTTTGTTTCCTTCTCAGACAAGTATTTCACTGAATTTACTGCGACTGCAGATCCAAGTAAAACAAGCAGGATTTGGCCCGTAAACTTTCATTCCAGCCGCCAGAGCAAAATTTCTAATTGATTAGAGCAAAATGAATTTGCAGCAATACTGGGTTGCCATGGAACCTGAGCAAGTAGGACAAGTTACTTTGCAGTATGTGCTGTTTCTCCTTCAAAAATACAAAACAGAAGGACTAGATAACACATTCATTATGCACACTCTTGCAATTTGGAACCTAACTCAAAGAAAAACAAAATGGATTCCAAGTATGGGCCCCTTGGCATCAATTTGTAACAATCTTATATATCCACTTGCAGTGAGCAGTCAAAATTATGTTCTTTGGACTTGAAGCAGGAATAATAGTCGTTCAATGTTTCTGTATGAATGATGTGATACTTGCACATATTCAGAGGAAAAGAGAACAGAACCTTCTATTTTATCTGTGCACCAGTATTTTAGATTAAAATTAAAAAAATCAGGGGAAGATATGTTACAGTCTCTGGTAGATTTATGAAAGTACTTAGGAAACACAAACTTTGGAAATAGGTTAGTACAAAGAATCTGTTTCTCAACTTAACCAAGGAACTCTACAATATTCAGGCAACTGCTTTGAATTTAGGGAAGAGACAAGAAGAGCAGACCCTAAATAGTTAGGGGAAAGTAAGACAAACAATAAACACGCCTTCAGTTTATGCTGCACATTTGGCTGTAATATTTCAGAATTACTTTATCTCTCACAGGATTTGGCATTCAGAGATCAAGAGCTGATTTAAAACGGGTGTATTCATGCTAGTGTGAATAGAAGGGCTGCCAGAAATACAGAACATTCACAGAGATACTTCTAAAGAAGGCCAGTAAATTGTTTCATGGACCATATTCAGTGGATTATACTCATATGTTTATAATTTGTCCCAAAAGAGGTGAAAAAGAGTGGATGTATATATTCTCACAGAGCTGAAATGACAAGGCAACAGGATTTAATAGTGTTCAATATATCAAGAATGGTATTATCTGTTATCAATAAATAAATAGTATCAGCTTTTTTCACCTAGTAACTTCTTCTATCAAGCTTCATCCGAGAACTTTTAAGGGCTTTACAAGCTTTGGGTATGTAAACTTCGAAATACTGTTATCAGATCTGTTGGGATCTGTTATCAGATTGGCTGATACAATGGTCAGAGGGCTGGAACACTTCTGCTATGAAGACAGTCTGAGAGAGTTGGAGCTGTTAAGCAAGGAGAAAAGAAGACTGGGGAGATCTTCCAGCAGCCTTCCAGTACTTAAAGGAAACTTGTAAAAAAGAGGGAGAGTGACTTTTTACACAGGCAGGTAGTGATAGGACAAGAGGGAAGAGTCTTAAACTAAAAGAGGAGAGATTTAGATTAAATACTAGGAAGAAAATTTTCCCCATGAGGGAGGTGAGGCACCGGCACAGGTTGCCCAGAGAAGCTGTGGATGCCCCATCTCTGGAAAGATGTTCAAAGCCAGGCTGGACAATGTTGAGCAATCTGTTCTAGTGGAATATGTCCCTGCCCAGGGTAGGGGGTGTGGAACTAGATGATCTCTAAGGTCCCTTATAGCCCATACTATTCTGGGGAGCAGATTTACACTTCTGACAGATAAGGAAACTGAGGCACAGAGATGTGTAATAATTGTATTCAAAATTCTGCTATTTCCTGTACCTGCACATCATATCTCTAGCCACTGTAACAGTCCAAAATGCTGTTTTTCACACTCAAAATACTTTAAATTAGCAGAATTCCCACCATAAAGGAACAACAGGCGTGGGCAGAAGTGCTGTGATTGCAATTACCTCAGTACAGCAACTGCAGTAGTTCTCACATAAGGACGTTTGCATTAAGTCATATCGCTGACAATGCCTTTGTACCACCTTAAAATAGGCAAGTCTCTAACCAAGGTTAGAACTGGTGCACCAATAATGTTAAGCACCACTACAAACAAAAGACATCACAGTACAGCTCTGGCCTTTAAAACAAGGCTTTGCTTTGTGGGTTCACAGGAAGGCTGTGTAAATGATAGCAGAGTGTATTCTGTAGTGTGCTGGCTGGGTTTATTATCCTGTCAAAGGAAAGAGAGTGTAAACAGATTAGCTTCTTTTTATGTCTTCCCCTAACTTTACACAAGAGTTTTGAGTGATTTGTACTGATATTGACATGAAATCTTATTGATCAATATTAATTTGTAGCTAGTCTTGTGCTGGGGAAAATCATGACCTGCCTAAATAACCCTTAGGTACCTCTGATAAAGGAAATAAATTAATAATTAAATCTAAAACTCAGGCAGTTTCATCTCATAGCATATCGAATTGATTAAAAACCCACAAGCATGAAGCAGTCCTGCAGGGCTGAGATCCTGAATGAGAGCTATCCTTGCAAAGTGGCAATCAGGGTGGGCACCAGGACATCCCTGGATTGCTGACACATGGGACAAAATGGAAAAGACAGTGTCCTGCCTGCACGGCACTGCTTGGATCCCTGCAGAATATAAAAGGCAGTGATTTTCTCAACTGGTATTTCAGGGCATCAGGGATCCTGCTGGATTGAGGATGGAAGTGGGAGGATATCTGCCAGTTTGCTTTTCAAGGTGAAGGGGAATGTATATGAAGATGAGCCCTGATTATCACATGCTAGAAGACTGGTTTAGCATCCAGGAGCCTCACTCCTTCAGAGATGGAGAAAGAAGGAATTTTCCTAAGGGACAAAGAGCATTGATGCCTTTCTTATGGCAGCATATCAAGCCTTTCCAGTGGACAGCATAATACACCTCTGGAAATAGAGCAAGCTGAACTAGCTGTCTTGCAAAAAGTGTCAGTGAATCATAGGAGTAAGGAATTGTTGCGCAGATTTATTGCTGCTCTTTAACAATAGGTGGTCACAACATTCTTAGTTCAACAGGCAATATATATATATATATATATATTGTGTTTAGAATTGATTAAAAAAGCAGTCTTGGAAAACTACTCTTAGTTATTTATATTTCCTGAATTTCCACCTGCACTTATGTTTATTTTACTTAATTTAATTTTGTGTATTTGATTTACAGCTTTAAAGCCAGAGGGGAAAATGAATGAAACAAAGGGGACAAATGAATATCATCTTAACAAGAAAAACCTGGGCAGCTGCCATGTCACTAAAATTAAGAAATAAGTAGTTGTGCCTAGAAAATGGGAAATAATCACATGCCCTGTATGAAGACTGGCATACTGGGGAAAAAGGGCCATGTGAGGTTAAGAAGGAATGAATAAATTCACCTGGGCTGAAGTGGAGTATAAAGAACACATGTTACATGGACTTTACCTGCCTTGTGGGTAATTTGTGCTACTCTTCCAAATTGTGTTTTTTCCCTCCACTATGCTGTGAAGACAGGCAATGATTTTCTTTAGCCATTTACCAGGACAGTGCATTTTCTGTTGAGGAAGTCAAAAAGTCACTGTCAGCAGGGGCTTGGAAATATTATTGTTTGTACAGAGCAGACCTGGCGTAGATCCTCCTCTGGGTGACAAACCTCTAGATTGGCATCAGCTCTGTGAGGAATGAAACGCTGGGGTATATAAAAGCATCACAGCTGAATTCCTGTTACCTGCTTCTGTCCCAGCACAGATAATGGAGCAAGAGTTTGGGTCTTATGCAATTATTTCCCAAATGAAGCAGAAGGTAGAAAGGGACAAGAAACAATGCAGACCTCAGATCTCCTTTCCCCCAGCTCCTGAGGTTACTAACTTGACCCAAAACAGCAGAAAACAATTATCCATTGAGCAAGATGGAGAGGAGCAGGGAGAAAATTGTTCCCTTCCGAAGTGCAGTTCCTCCAGGGCTTGGGGGTGCTCTGGAGCAGCATAGCCACACTTATAATTTTTTGCCAACAGAAGAAAATAATACGGCAGATTTTCAGAAAATTACACGGGCAATTGCCCGAGCCGGATACTCAGCTTGCTCATTTGTAGGCACTACAGTAGAAACAGATTGTGCAAGTTAGCTACACGATTTTCTACAACATCCGTCTCCAAGGCTCAAATTGTTCTGCTATTTAAAAGCACAAACAGGTAATGTAATTTCCAAATATGTGGGAGATTTCTTGTATCTTTTTCAAAATCAAAGAAGTAAGGACCAAGAAAGAAAGACTTTCTTCTGATAGAGACAGTGTAAACAATCCTAATCACCACAGAATATTTATATCATGCCTTGTGAAATATTTATGCAAGTAATTCACACCATCTAAAGTTTTAAGGCAAATGCGAGCCCCTAATTATGGCTCAGCATTACAAAATCTTCTGCAGCTTTACTCAAACCCAACTTGTTAAAGAATAATGTAATTAGTAGGCAGTCTGAAGTGGCCTCTCTCAGACTGACACTAATGCTCTATCTGATCCAAATACCCAATATGAAGTATGAAGTTCTCTGAGAATGATTACATGCAAATCTCCAAAAAGGTCCATTTTCCTGTATTTGATCACCAAACTGTAGGCTTTATAGAAATCGCTTTCTCTAAGCTTAGTGCTAACAAAATGGTTTACACAAGCCTTGCAGAACTCTTCCTGATAGGCTTGGTCTAGGCAAAGAACTTGTTCGTGCTCCTGTCATCCCAGCAGGAAAGAGTTATTATACATGGGCCACTGCAAGGCTTTTTCACCTGCCCCAGCAAATAAAATTTACACAAATGTCTTGCAGGGTGGTTGGCATTAATTTTCTAAAATTAACTTTAAAGTAGTGCCATAGGAGACAAAATTATGAAGTGCTAGACACCAACCAAAATCACATGATGTCAGAGCCCACCTACCAGGCAGCAAAACTAATTCATCCTACAGCCAAAGCACCAAAAAATCCACAAGTCGAGCTCATGATCAGTGATACACTCTGTAGCTCGCCTGATCACTGGGGATGGGTTCTAACACACATATGTAAAAGAGTACATGATAAGGCAAACTATGTTGTTAAGGAAAAACAGATGTGTTTCCACCTGTTAACTAGACAATCACAAATAAGCATCTCTTGAAAGGAGTGAAGGTTTCAGTTGTTAAAAGAAATCCAGGACTTGCTTGGGGAAATGGATAATGTGGCATTGTGCAGCATAATCACTATAGTGTCTCCCTAAATACAACCTTTATCATCCAGAGGCCACTTTTTCTGTCTCCAGTTTGAGTTGGAATGTCTCATTTCTCTTCACTGACTATACAGGAAGCCTTGGTGATCTTTACTTGTGCATAAGTGAAAGTGTCATGAACCCTGGGGGCTTAATGTCTAGAATATGCCTGAAAGTAAGGCGATCTCACTGATACGCTTTTGGCTGTGGCAGTTTGGGTTGCTCCACAATACAAATCCATAATTGCCCCATCATATGTGTAGACTTGACACTTCCCTCCCAAGGTCATAGACAAAGGTGTGTACAGTAGTAATGGAATTGGAGATTCAACACACAGGCAGCTGGAGATAAAAGTTTCAGTGTAGGAGAACTTTGATGCAAGGATATTTTATGCTTCTCTTTGGAAAAAAAGCACAGTCTGCCTGAGTAGGTATGGTCCAAAAAAAAAAAAAAATAGATGCAGGTCTTGGGAGTCGGGCAAAGAAGTAATAAGATAAACTGCAGGGAGATCCCTACCTGTCTATGCATAAGTGTTCTAGGGAGGAAATGTGGGGTGACAGGAATGTTGCCTGAATAAAGAGATTGTGTATGTTTTGATTACTGTTAAGGTTACTGTTGACTTTGGATTTCTGCACTGCAGAAAACTAATTAACTTGCTCAGCCTCTTGTACTTACTGGGGCAGTTTCCACTCAATTCCAGTCTTTATATCCATGTGGATTGGATGCTTGCACCCTTAAAATTGTGTGGGAGCTGTTTTCCAGTTAATTCTTATATTCTAGCCAAGCTCCCTTATTTTTGGAGGACGTTTTTCGCAGTGCATGATTTCAAAGAAAGCAAATATCCTCCCTGAAACATCTGAGTCATGGTTCAGAAGATCATTTTCTTTCTTCAGCTGAGAAAGAGATCAAGGCAATTTGTGCTAAAAGACTATTCTTAGAGCAACTTTTAAAGGGATCTGATTAAGAAGAAAGGTTATTTTCCATCACACTGTCTGTGAGCTAGCCCTGGGGCTCTGGACTTGAAGACAGTGGAAAGTGTGAGGCTCCTGAAGAAGCATAAGCATCGCTCCAGGACGATGCTGAGACTCTGTCCATGTGCTGCAGACACCAGCAACAGAGCAGTGAGCTGTGCTCAAGGGGCTGCACCCCTACTAACACTTGTGCTCAGAGCCATGTGGCCATGTGCAGACCTGTTTGATCTGATCCTTATGCGTCAGACTCTCATTTGGCATCCACCTCATGCTCCCCCAGGAATGCATTTGAAGATTGCACATATCCTGTGCCTGGCACAGGTCATTAAAAACCAGACCTATCCTGCATCTTCCAGCAATTTCAATCAGTTTTGTCTATTTATTCTATGGGTTTTTCAAGACATGAAATCCTTCTCCTTTTGTGCATGTGAAGCATGCAAAACTGCAGGACTTTGATCTTGTGTTTAGCCACTAGGTGTTCTTGCAATGCAGGCTGTAGAGAAGTAGTTTGTGCTCAACTAGCTGTAATTACTGTGGAGGAGAGCAGTTCACAATGTTCAGAAGGGAGTGGCTGAGTGTCCCTTCACTACAACCTGCAGGCAGGACCAGTGCTGTGTTTCTGGGGACATCCAGGTGGAGATCACACACTTACTGAGAAAGCTTCTGGGAAGAGGTGCACCTCTCACTGCTCTATTCCAAAATCTCACCTTATAAACTTGCACTTCAGCAATGTTTTCACAGAAAACTTTCTGAGTATTTGCTAAGGCAAATGTATCTGTATCTGAGGCTACGCATCTGTAGGGGATGCTCTTCTTTCCTGGGAAGGGTTGCCACTTTATGGTATTGCCCAAGAAGGTAATGCAGGAATATGACAATACTGAGCCAGGAAAAAATGGTGTTCAACCAAAAGTTGTTGTTTGCTTTACATTTGTTTCAGTCTTAGAAAAACTTAGAAATGAAACACTAACAGCCACCCTCATGAAGAAAAGAAATGGACCAAGAAAAATTTTCAGATTATTGAGTGACATTTCAAGTCCCAAAACAGGGGAACAATCCTTTTTCCTCCAAAATAATTTATGTATTTCAGCAGAAAACAAAACAACTTGCAATGCAATAGCAAAACTTCAGAAAGTTTGGACATCATTGATGTTACTGTTCTTTTTTTTTCTCCAAAGCATTGATAAATATCTTTAAAGCAGCAGTTTAAATACCTCAATCATTGCTTTACTGACTTATGCCCTATAAGAAACTTAGACTTTTGTTCGGTTCCCTACTAAGTGAAAAAGTTGAAATTTTTCAAGTGACTATAAAAAGATTGGACCCAAATGACAGATTTTCTGGATAGAGGGGAGGTAATGATAATTCAAAACACATTGCAGGCACATCAGAATTATTTTAAAATTCCAGTAGTTCAGAGAAGAGTGTCTATAAGCAGTAAAGCTAAATACAGAGAAAAGAATACCTGGTCTCATTCAGTGAACAGTCTCTCTATCTCATTTCTCCCAGCCTCTGTCTGTTTCTCAGAGTGATAGTTAAAGTAATTGATAGTTAAAGAAATTAATTCATATTCAAGAAAAAAGCTCTTTTAAAAAGATGAGAGGAGTATTAGAAAATCATTCAGTGCTTGGAAATAAGGCGCCTTAGCCCATGTGAAAATGTGCTGCTGCTTTTGCCAGAACAGAACATACTACTGGTCCACCTCGTTTACTTATCCCTTCCCCATCACTGGCTGATTGCAGCCATGCAGTGCCCCCATAAAACTGTAAATTACACCCAATGGTATAGGGGGAAAACTCTTTCAGATACTGCATAGTAACCAAAGCTAGGCAAGGAAGTAAGATGGCTAAGACATCTTATTTTCCCCTCACTGTTGAAATGGTATGTGCTGTGTGTATTCCAAATCATTGGTAATTATTTTCCTCGGTCTATTTGCCCCAAAACCACCATGTAGCAGGTAGCTTTGCATGCTTGTGATGAAATATCTGCTGTTTTTCTGAGTGTAACAGTTTTAATAATGGTAAAATGCTAATGGGAGAAGAGAATCCTTATGTTCTGGGTGACAATCACCTCTTATTGGTTATTTTGTCCATCTCTGAGGTGGTTATTCACCCACTATACCATTGAATTCCTGCTATAACAAGTATAACTTTAAATTCCTGATCAGTTAGTCTGGCCAGCCTCATGCAGAGTTTTGGAAGACTAACAGTGCCCACTCTCAGATGTGCTTCTATTACACTGTACTGAACACTCCTCAGTAGGCTGGTAGGCAGACTATGTAACATCGTGGTCTCTTTTATCTCTAATTTTGATGATTACCTGCCTGACCTCTTTGGCAGGCTTGACCTTCTGTACACTATTCAATAGTTTATACAGCTATTTTCTTTCTTATGATTCTTTTTGAACTAAAGACCCTGATCTGCAAGCAGCGTGCAGACCCAGCTGCCTTTCATCAGTCCACATGTGTGTCGGCCAAATGCCTACGAGTGGAGAAGCTCTGACTAAACAGGGCTTGAGGCACTTCTGCAGACATTACAGCAGTTCCACCACCCTTTATGAGCCACTCTGGCTTCAGTTTTGTCCTAATTTTTACCCTGTGGCTATCTGTGCATGCATTCATGTGAGCTATGTTTTCCCCATACTCTTAAATTTTGGATGCACAGAAAAGAGGCTTGTTTTTCTCTTGCACAATTTTTCCAGTGACGCTTTTCATTGACAAAAAGACAACACAAGAACAAACATGAAAAAAAAACCCAACCTTGAAAAGTCTAGAAGTAGAAAAAGCTTTTCAAAATGTTTGACTTCTTGATTCTATATGTGATCAGTTGCCTTGGGTTCATAAAGCGTAAAAATCAAAGGAGAGAGCAAAATGAGTGTAAATGGTTCTGGGGAGATTCCTGAAGTCCAGGGTGGTCAGTAAACTAGTTCACTTCTAGGGGCTGCCCAGTTGTATAGGCTTTTGTGCTCACTAAGTGTCTTGCTACTTAACCTGCTGGTTCCCTGATTTTTAACATTAAAAAGAGCATTAAGGGAAAGAGAAACCTGTCTGTTGCACAACCTTGCTGAGATAAAGAGCTCCCTTAAATTCTCAAAAGGCCAAAAAGTAACTAATACCATCCAAACCGAGTGGAGCCTAGAATCAAGGCTTCCCACATCTTGGAGAAAATTTCCTATTCCTAAATTATTTTAGGAGAGCTCAGTGTTATTATCACACACTCACTGTCAGAAGATTGCCTGACACTCAAATGTTTCCTATTAGTTGCACTGGAATACTTGAAGAAATTAATGCAGGAAAACACATAGGAGACATTCAAGCTTCCTGTGCCCTGTCCAGGTGGGAAGGGATTCCATATGATAGGTTGATTAGAACTTCCTCTGCTTATCTTCAGGGCCATCTAGCTTCTTCCACTTCCACTTCCCCAGACAAAAAGCAAAATTTGGATGGCTTTTACTGTATAGACTGGTTTTCTCCTGAACTGTTTGGGACCAGACTTCCCAAACTTCATTAGGTTTCTTGGAGTCCTAAGTTGTGTGATTAAGTATGCATAAAAGCCACAATTTGCAGACCTTAGTCCTTAGAGGAAAGAACCAAAATTCACCTTTCCTTTCTTAAACAGAAATGCTGACGTCATCAAGTGAGAGGCCCTGACACAGACCACATCAGGGTTTTTTGTTATTTTGGAGCTGAGTTTTTTCATAGATGCAGAGAACCCTGAGGTCAGGGTGAAGACAGTAAGTGGATTTTGGTGTGTTATTTCTCTAATCAAACACACAAAGGTATGCCTAAGAGGCAATGCTTGAAATTATTAACAGACATAAGCATAAACAGAGATTATTTCTAAATATATCTTAAACTATCAAGAGTCACCTGCACACAGACTTTGTGGAGAAAGGATGAGTTGTATTTTCAGTGTTGGCTGAAAAAAGCCACTGTCGATCCCTGTGCCTTTGGGCATAAACTAACCCATCACACACCCATGGGAAAACAACACACATTTGGAGATGCTGTAAGAAAAACAAAAGCTCATTGCTCCCTGTCACAGCTCAGTTTATACAGAAGCTACAGTAGAACTCATTTACGTTTGGGATTCTAACCGTGGACAGGTAAAGGTGCTGTTGACAAACTGTTCTGCATCTGAAGGTTCCTGAAGGCATTTCTTATCTAAGGCTATTTCAAAAGAAGTTCTGCTTGGATCTGACTGCTGATCCACAATATCTGTGCTGTCTTCTGGTTTTTCTTTTTTATCTTTTTCTTTCCCTTTATGTTTTTTTATATGCTGAAGCTGATGCAAAGATAAATGTGAAAAGGCATGACATTTCCTTTTTGTTAGATGCTTGTGACTTTTATTATGTGTGTCCCCAAAGGTAGCTTAACCAGCACCTGGTGCTGTTTGAGAGTTTCTGCCTTCCCGTCAGTGAAAGAACAGTCTCTGGACTTGGGGAGCAATAAAGCTACTTCAAAATCAAAATGGTCATTCTGGTGTGAATATTAAAAGTTCTCACACAGACAAAAGGGTTCAGATAGCCATTATTCTGTGCCATTTACCCTGCAAAAATATATACACTCATACAAGACCTGTCATAAATTCTTAGCATTTCTTTAAACTTGCACTTAGCTGCAAGGTCTGCTGCTTCTGTTTCAGATTTGAAGGATGCTTGTCTACTTTTTCCAAGTATATAACTTCTAATAAGAGGTTCTACCTGTGCCTGTGTTTCCTTGACTAACTCGTCAGATTATCACACCTACAAAAATATGCCACTAGGCTGATATTTCAAGGTCTGAAATGACATACAGATGTTTGCTGGCTTATTTTGAGAAATAGCTTTCTACTATAGCATGGCTTTTATTACTATATTGGTAACATAGTCATTTAAAGCTCTTCTGGTAGTAGAGCACCAAACAGGTGCTCTACATTGTTCTAGTTTTGGTGGGGAACACTGATATCTAGTAACACAAAGATGGGAAAATGTGAGGTGAAGTACATGAAATAAACCTATTATTTAAAAATAAGAAAATCTAACACAGATCTCAAGCAACACAGACAAAAATAAAATATCAGTGATCTTAATGTGTCCAGATCTATACTTTGTATGTAGATTTAATTTCTGAGCTTTGCTGTACCCTATCACTCATGCCATCCACATGAGCACGTAAACATAGCCAACAGGAGCAAAGGCTGTTTGGACTACTTGGAATAAATGAGAAACTGAAGTCTGAAAAGACAAATTGCACAATTTGTCACAAGAAGTTAAATCTGCTATGAGCAGAGTGGGGAAGACCACCAGGAACTAACAGAGAAAACTTACAGGATATGGGGAAGAGACAAAAGGATGTGAAGGTTTTGTATGGCATTGCAAAATAAGATATACAGAAAGAGAATTGATTAAATAATGGTGATGAGCTTGGCCATTGGACCCACAGGATGAGAAAGCATAGCTGTGTAAAAGATTTTCCATCTGGTTTACTCAATAAAACATATGTATGTTCAGAAAATGTTTCATGGGAAAAACCCTTCAGCTGCTGTAACTTGTGATTTAAGTCAGGTAGAAGAACTGAGATTGGTCTGTGGCTCAAAATCTCCAGAGCAACAGGCATATCTGCTGCTTTTGTTAATGCTAGGTGGAAAATGGAAGGGGTAACATTTTATGTAGAGAAAGCAGTTGTGTCTGATTATACACAAATGCTAGTTTAAAGCTCAAACAAGCATGGATTTTCCCTAACTGTGAAAACAGCTCTTTAAGTCATTAACTTCTGCATTTCCTCAAGAAATAGGTATATTTAAAATAATTTCAAAATTCCATGGCCAGCCATCGTAAAAATTCTTGCTTTTTTTAAAGTAAACAGAATTCAAGGTCTGCTTTTGTTGTGGGCAAAGGTCAGCTGGGGGAACAGAGCTTTTATGATCCATTCTTCTTTCTTATTTGCTGTTGCTGGGATGCTGTGGAGTCAGCCAAGAGATGGATTAATGAATGTCTTCTTTACACTTCCCATTTTATCCTTCCCAATGGTAAAAGGTGATTGTTAAACCATGTAATGGAAAACTGGACTGATGGAACTGGGATTATAGTTTTTGGAATGGTACTTTTCAAGCCTTTCCACTTTCCCAATCTCATTTGTTCATTAATTCAGCAGTCTTTTTTACCAGAGCCAGTGCTAAAATTCATATAGCACATTTCACATTGCTGTGTAGGCAGGAATTGCTCCCTTCAGATCCCTGGCAAGTGATAAGCACATGCCCTTGAGCCTGAGGTTTTTTTGCAAATCCCTGTTGCATTATGCAAATCTCTAGAACTGATTAAAACAATTTCTGAATAACAGCATCTTCTTCTGCCACCTGTTCACCAAGGCCCTAGGAATCACTGGAAGAAACTAAAAATCCAAACTCAATTTCCAAATCTGTCCAGCAGCACAATATATCTGACAAACTGATTGACAGAAGCAAGTTTGCTTCTTAGAGGAGAAAAACAGATTAACAATAAAGCTACCAGGCCAAAATCTTCCAGCGTGTCAGGTAAGAGCACACCACTTCCCTTGGTTCCCACCACAGGGCTCTATCCACTTCATCATCCCATTTGCTTAAGAAACTTCAGTGTTATTAAAAAACGTGGCATCAAGACTGAAAAGAAAGAAAATTAAACCAATCTGCCCCTCACACCTTGGTGTTTAATAGAAATCTGCAATGAATAGATGTGTTTTGTGAAAGGTCTGTTTTAATAAAACCTGCCTTCATCTCAAAAGGGACTAGAAATAGAGTGAAATGAACACCAATAATACCAGCTTATCAGCTGCACAGTAAAGTCCTATTTATAAATCTATGAATGCTAATTAATTGTCTTGCAATAGCAAGCAGAATTGTATATTATTCCCAAATGAAAGCATGGAAAGTGTTAAAGAAGGCACCACTTTGATTAATGTCTAGCCAGGTGTTTTGTATACCCAAACTCTTCCTATCCAAATTTTTCCCCTTACTTTTCATTTTCATAAAAGACTCATATGAACTCTTTCAAAAGCTATTTTAGTTCTTTCTTAAAAGACTGCAACTTGGCAATAGAATCATAGAATCATAGAATGGTTTGGGTTGGAAGGGACCTTAAAGATCGTGTCGTTCCAGCCCCCATGCCATGGTCAGGGACACCTTCCACTAGACCAGGTTGCTCAGGGAGCTATCCAACCTGGCCTTGAACACTTCCCAGTGGTCATGGGGCATCCACAACTTCTCTGGGCAACCTTTGCCAGTGCCTCACCACCCTCACAGTGAGGAATTGCTTCTTAATCTGTTGTCTAAAGCTGCCCTCTGTCAGTTTAAGCCATTACCCCTTGTCCTGTCACTCCATGTCCTTGTCAAAACTCCCTCTCCAGTTCTTTTGAAGCCCCTTTAGGCACTGGAAGGTGCTCTAAGTTCTCCTGGAGCCTTCTCTTCTCCTGTCTGAACAACCACAACTCTCTCATCCTGTCTCTGTAGCAGAGGTGGTCCAACCCTCTGNTCACCACCCTCACAGTGAGGAATTGCTTCTTAATCTGTTGTCTAAAGCTGCCCTCTGTCAGTTTAAGCCATTACCCCTTGTCCTGTCACTCCATGTCCTTGTCAAATCTCCCTCTCCAGTTCTTTTGAAGCCCCTTTAGGCACTGGAAGGTGCTCTAAGTTCTCCTGGAGCCTTCTCTTCTCCTGTCTGAACAACCACAACTCTCTCATCCTGTCTCTGTAGCAGAGGAGGTCCAACCCTCTGAGCATCTTCCTGGCCTCCTCTGGACCTGCTCCAAAAGGTCCATGTACTTATTATATTTACAGGCCCAGAGCTGGACGCAGCATGGCAGGTGGGGTTTCAGGAGAGTGGAGCCATAGTACAGTGATCACCTGAGATTGTCCCAGAGTCTGAACTTACCAGAAATCAAGCAGAAGCCACTATGAATAATAAAGTGTAATGAGTATATTTATGACTGACCTCTGAAGAGAGATATTATCTGCTAACTGTGTTACAAAAAACATGGTCTTTATATAAAGACTTGAAGATAGAAAAGTCCACTATAGGAAATCCATATGTATTTATAAACCACATGACAAAAATGTGTAGCTACAAGGTCAGATTGATGGAGTAGGCTTAAAAATTGCCTGTGATACTCTCAGGAGATGGAGACTTGAACTGAAGAAATTCCATAGATACAAATAGGCTGCTCCCTCACAGAGACCTTTCAGGTGTGTCCCTGACCTTAAAAAGCCTCTTCAGGATTGCCAAAGACTAAAGAGACTTGCCAGCACAGACTAGAGCCATCACAAACCCTGAGGCAGTACTGCATGGCACATACAAACCCTCAGGTTTGTTAGGTCTCTCGAGAAGTACAAACCAGGCTGAAATTTGGATCTTTCAAGGTACCCTACATACTTTCCTGGATAAGGGCTTGGGAGGGAGGCACATTTCTGCAATTCTTAGTTTGAAGTCCAGCACTGACAAGTGTGAGCATCTGAGCAAAATGTGTATCACGCCTTGACACAGCAGATTACCAAAGGTCATTTTCCACATGGACTATTCTTATTGATTTTAATTGAATTACTAATAGTGTAAGGCATTATTTAATGAGACTCAGGGAAAGAGGGACTGGAAACCAAAGTATCTCAGTTCCTGTTGGACATGTTCATGTAGAAGTCCATTTATTCTGTGAACAACTCCACTGAAATCAGTGTGTATCCCTGGAGAATAACTCTTTGACCAGTTGGATTAAGAGAAAAACAACCTGGCTTCTTTGGATGAGAAAAGTTGTGTAGAAGTATAGGATTATTTTTATACCCTTTCTTATTAATATATTAAACTCCTCATCATTCTTCAGGGGAGATGAAGCTCAGCAATGCTCAACACAACTGTGGGTTCCTGTCACCTGTGTCATTCTGTCAGATAGATGACTTTTACATGGTGTATCCTGGACAGCCAAAATATCAAGAGGGTAATTTGTCTCTAAATTATGGCTGTTAGTAATTAATCCTCTTTTACTCTGGACTTGAGTGACCTTTATAAAGAAGCAGTTTAAATTAAAAAAAAAAAAAAAGAAAAAGGAGAAGAAATGAGCCATTTCTTCCAAACATATACACTTATGTCTTAAACTTGTAGTAACAACTATGAAAAGAATAAAAATCCCTACAGCTGACTCAAAATATGGCCCCCAAGATGTATACTAGCTGACTTCGCCTATATTTGAGGATGAAAGACTTTCCTGTAGTGGCAGTGGGAAGCCTGTGACCTCTCCAAGGCTTGCCAAAATCAGGTCATCTCTGTGATAAACTGCTCAGTCCTGCATTTCCATCTCGAACAGTTTCCTGATGAAGTGTGAAGGAAAATGTCCGGCCTCTGTAGATATGGTGTTTCTTAAAACCTTGATGAAAATCAAATGTCTCCCTCTCTTTATTAGGGATGTTAAACAGAAGCAGCTGTGCAAGGGACATGCAGTCTGTCAGCGTGACCTTCAGAACTGGTACCTGCTCACTGGTAATTGCACAGCCATAGCTGCTTATCATATATGAAGTGCATCCAACACCTTGTAGGAAATACCTTTGAGGAAACAGAGTCATGATGAAATGCTGCCCTGCTTTATTTTTGTGGGTGAATTCTAGCATTTATAGAAATAAACTACTTCCATGACAAATAAAAAGCAGACATAGTTTTTGTGCAGACTGTTTGGGGTGAGACATCTCTGCCTGTTTGGAAACCATTCCAAAGCTGTCCCAAATATACGGAGAAGGGCAACCTTTTAACACAGTTTTTTTTTTTAAAACATCTAGGAGAATAAGTAGAAGGATTTGTGGTGAAACCATCCCTGTGTTTGGGCTGCCTTGTTTTTTTTGATGGTAGGCAATTTGGGCTTGTCTGGGAAGGTTAAGTAGGGAAACCATTTTTTTGCAATATTTATGTTTTCTCCTCTGAAAATCTGGGAGCTTATCTAAAGAACAGTGGCGACTTCTCTTTCAGATACAGCAATCTCTTCCGTCTCAGATTCGTTATATGTGATTTTAAGCTCCATCTAATTGAGACTGCCTTATCTATGTTATTCTTAGAAACCAGAAGTTAATCCCTAAGAGCTACAAGTTTATCTTTTCCCTTTCTAGCCACATCTCAACTCAAAAAAGCCTTTGCCATCACCCTGCTTTGCCTCATTTATCAAAATAATACAGCAACTAATCCTTCTGGAAGGACACAATATGAGACATGCAGGGCAGGACACCCACATTCCCAGGGCTCTTTTGGGGAGTCAGGGGGCCCATAATGTTGTTCCTAGGAGGTTTGGTTTGCTGGCTGGGACAACTGAATGTGAACAAAACATGATGGGGAATGTAACAGCCTGGTAGGACCTGAACCCCCTCCTGATCCCCATCTGCAAGTCTGTGCCTAGGGAGAATGAGCAGAAATTATCACCTCTCCATGGGACCCAAAAGATTAAGATGGTGTCTCCTAGTCCATCACTATCTCATGTCAAAACCTGTCCTGTTTTGTGTATTAAGATGAATCTCAATTTTCAGAGCTGTCAGCTCAGCACCAGTTCCCAGATCTCTGTTTGCTGCACAGAAAATACCCATCCTGCTTCTGTTCCAAAACCCAGCATATTCCAACCTGAGGCAAATGTCCACAAGGCAAATGACTATATTGGGTGTAAAGGTTCCCTGAGAGAATGGAGACCTGTGTTTATTTGCAGAATAGGTGAGGTCTGCTATTAGGGTTAAATGAGGGAATGGGATGTTTGCAGGAAGATGTTTAAATAGCTCTGGTTCAGTGAGTGCAGATTCCCAGTAAGCATTGTAACAGAGATGGATAAAGAGTGCTGGGAACTTAACTGCTTTTCCAGGTTTAGGCACAAGTTTAACAATTGCTTTCTTAAGCCTTTATTTGGGCTTCTTATTATAAATATGGAGCAAAAGTTTCCTACTTTCTCAAAGAGAATGATCACATCTGAAGTTTCTCTTTCTGACTTTTGTACGAAAGCGTTCACAGGAATGTGAATATATACACCTAAAGCATCCAAAATTTAGATGAAGTCTCCAAGTCTGAAATGACCAATTCAGGTATCTCAAACCAATTTATTCCTAACACTCAGGGTTCTCCAATTCAATTATGTAACAGAGCCTGATGTTTTAATCTTCAGTGAAACCTATCAAACCACACGGTAGTGGTCCATTGAAAGAGTGGATTCTTGTAGAGAAATGGCAATGCTGGGGACACTGCTCTGTTGGCACGGGGGGGGAATATGTGAACTTAAGCGTAAGCCAAGTCCTGAAGCACAAAAAGTGTTTTAAGATCAGTGAATTGGACAATGTTGTTGATCCCTGCAGCAAAGAGGGGAGGTTTGAAAGAGCAACAACTGTAGGAACGGCCCAAACATGAATACTTAGTCGATGGTTCACAGAGTCGGAGGCATTAGGAATGGAAAAGACCTACAGGGTGAACCATGATTGTTCTGCTTCAGTGCTCTGTCCTCTGTTTCAAACTGAACACAGACTTCTCTGACCCAAATGTAGATTTTAATATGTGTATTGTACAATCAGCTTGATTTAGGGTTCTGAGTCAATCTCTTGTAGAAAGAATATTAAACTGCAAAGCATGAACAGGGATTTAAATAACAAGAAGGGGGTTTTGGCTTGTTTGTTGTTTGTTGTTTGTTTTTCCTTCCTCTTCCCTCTTTTATTTTTTCTTTTTAATAGGTTCTGAACACCACCATACATTAAACTGTGTGCAAGGCCAAACAAATATTCCTTTCCAGAAGGGAAACATTTTCTTTCCACAGTGTTTGAAACAGGTATGTATAAGGTAGGGATTCACACCAAACAAAAATCTGCTAAACAAAACTGGCTGTTTTACCATCTGAATGCAAAGTGCAAATCCTTCCCCCAGGACATGATTTTTAGTGGTAGAAAGTGAGGTATGTAGAAAAAAAGGTGAGATTTTACAAGAACAGGAAATTGCTCCAAGTCATCCTTCTGGAATCAGGGATAGAGAGGAGGGAGGAAGGAATTGCAGAAATATGTGAAGACAATTTCTGAAAAATTTCAGCTTGTGGCCATGTGTGGCACTCATAAGCTCAATATGTGGCTATATTATACGTGCTGGTTTACACATCCTGCAAGAGAACTTAGGTCTGAAACATGGCAAGAGAACAATGCCTATCCCAACATATTCCTTATGGCATTTAAAGGCAACCTACTTGCCCAACTAAAGATAAATTTCAGTAGGAGTCACAAGAGCCATTGCTATATGTGAAACCATGCTAGCAATTTATTCACAAGAGGTCCAGTGTTGTTTCGGTTGCCCTTTAAAAAGCCCATGAAGCTTGCTGTCATTTTGATTCTGGCCAGCAACCTCTGATCAAAGTTTTGACAAGTCCCCTTTCTTCTGGCTCAGTTGCTTTATGTAAAAGCTTGCAGCAGCCTTCCGAAAGGCAAGCCACAGCCTCCTCTCCTGGTAGCAGTTCAATGCTCTCAGAAGTGAAGGTGCAAGGTAGAAGCAGAAGTACAGTGATGAAGAATGGATTTGGCCCCAGACACAGGCCTAAATGAATGACCATCCCAGCTACACACTTGAAACAGGAAGATATTAAATAAAATCCAAAATCAGAACACAGAAAGTTTTGGCACTGAGGGTGGTAAAACACTGCTACAGGTTGCACAGAGAGGTGGTG
>VZTN01034029.1:4259-17969 GCA_013400515.1 Erpornis zantholeuca | reverse complement strand
ATATGGTCAGTGACCTCTATGGTCTTGAAGAAGAAAATTCCTCAAAGTTGGGTTACAGTAATAACAAATATTTGCAGCCATGGGAAAGAAGAAAAGAAAAAAAAAAAAAAGCAAAAAGAAAATGCTGCCTGTTTAATTGAGCTGATGTATATGTCTTAGGTAAAAATTCGTACACCACAGTACCTAAAGTACAGCATGGTACAGAAAAAACCCCAAAGTCTTGTTACTTAAAGGGGGCTGGATTTTTTCCTTCATATCATTATATTGTCTTTGCCTGTTCTCTCTGTACATTTGTTATTATCCATGCTTTGCTGTGGGAGAAGAGCCTATACGGAAGGCTGGTTTTACACAGGGCAATGAAATGGTCAGCCTAGAGCATGCTCTGATCTCAAGCAGAGCTTTTCACAGCTGCACAGAAAATGCACGTCATTATCAGCATTTTGCGTGTATGATACACTGAAACCCTCTGCCTACTCAGAAGGTGCCGTAAGTACATATTATTAAGACATGTAACCTCTGTTTACAAAACCTTCCAGCTCAGTACCTGAAACAAACCTTTAAATCTAAGGAATCGAAATGCAGAAGGAAACAAATATTTTTTCTGTCTATCTACGAATGAACTATTAGGAAAAAGGACATATCTAGTCCTAGGAGCTCTTTCCAAGTCTACTATGACACTGATCTAGTGCTCTGTTTAAGGGAAGACCAAGAACCAGGATGGCACTATTCTGCATCTGGATTTTTGCCAAAGGGTATGGGCCCAGAAGAGCTAGGGAGTGCTTTAACCACAACCCAGTCCTGACAACTGTGAGTTCAGGATCATGGCACATGTAAGGACAGCTATTTTCCACTCAGTCCAGATACAGACAGGAAGTCAAACCAGTATACCCTATGACATAACAAGAAACTTCTAACAGCAAAAGAAACCTACTTTTCTTGTTCTGAGTCCTTGTAAGGTCCTTAAACACAGGGCCTTATTTCTATATGATTCATTGAAGACATAGATAATTTCCACATATGTGATTTGTAGTTATTTGGAGCAGCTGCAAATCATATGGACTTGTGAGGTCACTTTGGCCTCAGTCCATTGAGGCTGTCAGGATGAAACATCAGGCTTTTGTATTGGACATGCAGAAAGGGGAGCCAGTAGATAATCAGCATGCACTGGTCTCAGACCACTAAAACAGAGGAGACACTGCTGAAGAGGCAGGCTAAATGAACTATGACACAAGTATGTTTCTGTTTACGTAGAATAGTATTCTTGCTCAGTTAGAATTATATCTCTGCAAAGTCAATTTGACTTTCCAGTCAATAGCAGAAAAAACCTAATCAACATGGCCTGTTGGGGCTGACTGTTCTTTCTGTTCCTGGATCAGTATGCTATTAATAGATGTCTTCAGGCTCAGTTATTGGCCCCTTCCGGATATGTGCAAATCTACAATTCAGGAATGTCCCACTCTGAGGGCTTCTCTAGTACTGCTTTTTCTTTTGTTACCCACAAGTCCAGGCACGGAAAGTTGTTTTGGGGTAATGCAAGCTGGAAACCTAAGAGCTATGTACATGGCTAGAAGGTAAACATTTTTTAGTTTGGGAATAGAGACATTCCATCATTAAGAGTTGTGCAGTGATTTCACTGCATTAATCTCGGAAACATGTGTCATATTCTTACCTTCAGTTGAGTCTTGGTATTTTCTGAAATATATCTTTAGGAACCTGTGGCTTTTTGGAGGCTTTTTCAAATGTTAATGTAGTTGTAGTCACATATTGCCTTTTTGAGAAAAAAAATAAGACACTGAGACTGAGCATACCCACTACTCTTGAGATACGTATGAAGGCATACAATATTGAGAGAAAAATTAAACACAGCCTTTCCAACACTTAAGAATGGATTGACAGAGAGGGACATAAGCTTGTGAATAGAATAATTCTCTAACCTGTGACAAGTGTGAACATTTATGTTCTGAATCAATCCTTCTTGCTGTGTGGCTTTTTAGTTAATGCAGGGCCAGTTATAGGGATCTTATTTATCTTGAGGTTTTTACTTTCTTCTGTCCAAAGAGGCATAATTTTCACCATTTTGTGTAAACTAATGCAGCCTCTTTTGTCACAGGAATGCAAACATGACCCAGTTGTATTTCATCTGGAAAATCCATGAGCAGCCTAGCAATAGAGAATGGAGCAGCACATAGAAAATGCATAGTGAGTTAATGAGATCCCTGGAAAGCTCTTTTGATTGTCTTCCCACTATATCTCACACTGTTACACCAATATTTGATGTCCAGAAATAATGTTTTGTAATCAGAGTAGAAGCCTGCCTTATGGAATGCTAAATAGTGAATATCTTAGATTAATTTGGAGGGAAAAAAATAGTCTTTAGACCTCTCAGTCTGAGGAATGCTGGTATTATTTTTTACTCTACTAACAATTCTGAGAAGATCTAGTTGTGTTTAAAAGTACATTTTATGTTGTCTGGTATCTGTTCTGCAGAACTATTAGAATACAAAAACTGTTGAAGATTATGGGTTCACCAGCAGGTTTTCCTCACTTGGGAATAATCTATTGCTCATTTAGAGTATAAACAACCCTATTAATGTTAAAATAATTGTTTGAGACATTTTCTTATGTTAGGATTTTCATTATAAGTGCTGAGACTTGCAACTTGGCTAACGTCAGCAGCAAACAAACATCCTGTCAAAGTGCCTGGCACTCTGTGTTCCCGTATGATTGGCAGGAAACAGAGTGTTTGGGGAAGGGAAGATGGACAGTACAAAAACTATAAACTTGTTTTCCCAAAACAATGGCATGATACAAACCCAAAGGGGCTTTTTATTAAATATTTGCTATTAGATTAATGAGTTGCAGGGGTAAGTGGGGGGAGGGGTGGGTAGAGTGTATGATTGCCCAATATATAACTGAGGCTTAATACAGCTGACATATTATACATGTTTTCTCGTAGGCTGTGCTTCAGCCACACTTTAGCATGCATGGAGCTGAAACAACCCATCGGTATGTATCCATCCCACTGGGTTCATTTCTAGTACACTGCACTGGCAGTAGCTGCTACATCAGCTTGTTCTGTCTTCATGGTCAGTGTCCAGTGCAGATGTCTTTCTCTTTTTTTGGGACTATCACAGCTCAAACTGTAAAGCAGACCAGGGGTTTTTTTGATGTACAAGTGCCATCCTGGCACTGTGCAGAAGGTTAAGTTTTATCTCTGTAGGCCATTGTGTACAAGTCCAGCTGGCCAAAGCTGCAGTACATGTGCTGAACAAGCATGTTTCCCATCCTCCTGGGCAGCGTCTCCTGCTCAGTCCCTCTCAAGAACTCTTAGAGCTGTGCTGCAACCTGGAAGATCCTAAAATGAAGGAAAGGGAGAGAGCTCTTCATTAGACTGCAATCCTTTAATCTCAAAACCTTCTGGCTTTCTCTGATGCTTTTCTCCTGAAAAGCAGTCTGGAGCAATTTATGGGTTTTATACATCTATATGGACAAGATAACTAGTTTAGCTACCTAAACAGCACACAAGAAGTTGAGGCCTATCAGGAGGGGATTGCTGAATCAGGCTGCATTTGAAGGACAGTCAAAACTGGGAGGTAGAATTTGCTTTTTTTCCCTACTCTTTCCAGTAGGAATATCTAGAAATAAACTGTCTTCTCAGTGAGACCCAATAGTATCTTCTGAAACTATGAAAGTAAATTGAAGCCAGTTAGTAAAAAAATGGGTTCAAAACATGCAAATGATGACAAAGAGTGTGGTGGTGAAGGTGTGAACCAGTTCTCTTGTCTCTCAAGGAGCTACTCACAGGACATAGGAAAATCTGTGATATTTGGTTTTTGTTTGATTTCATCCTGAACTCATTGACCGTCTGGGGAACAAAAGAAATTGTAATGTTGTGACCTCTATCTGATTGTTATAAACATATGTATTAAGAAATTAAAAGAAGCTTCCAATAATCTTGAGATGGAAGAGAAGATATCAGTAAATTATTTGTAATTTGTTCAACTGTGAAAGATTTTTTGCTATCATGAAAAGCTCTTGAACTAAAAGATGCCAGCTTTGCGTTGGTGTGTGATACCATCTGGCACATTTGCAGCCGCAGTTGCTTAATATCAATGGTGGTTCAAGCAAGGAGCATAATGAATTTTGGCAGCAAGTTTGAATAACAGTGAGAAAGTTGAGTTTCTGTTCTTTGGTCATAAATAAGGACATTTGTGTTGCCTTACAGTGATAGACCCAATGAAAAACAGAACTTCTGCTGGTGTATATTTGTACTGGTCTTAGCTAGTAGAGTAGAGCTAATTTTCTTCGTAGTAGCTGGTGTGAGGCTGTGTTTTGGATTTGTGCCAGGGACAGTGTTGATAACGTGTGGATGTCCTTGCTACTGCTAAGCAGCTCTGACGCATCATCAAGGCCTTTTCTGCTCCTCACGCCGCCCCGCTGGTGCGTGCACTGGCGGTGCACAAGCTGTTGGGAGGCAGCAAGCCAGGACAGCTGACCCCAGCTGACCAAAGGGACATAATGTACCAAATAGTGTCCTGCTCACCATATTGGGCTGGGGGGAGAAGGAAGAAGTGGCACATTCAGAGTTGTGGCATTTTTCGTCTCAAGACAGTGTTACATGTGATGGACCCTCTGTTCTCCTGGGGATGGCTGAATGCCTTCCTGTCCATGGGAATCAGTGAATTAATTCCTTGTTTTGCTTTGCTTGTATGTGTAGCTTCTGCTGTACCTATTAATCTGTCTTTGTCTCAACCCATGAGTTTTTTTGAGTTTACTCTTTCAATTCTCTTCCCCATTCCACTGTGCAGTACTGAGTAAGCAGCTGTGTGGTGCTTATTTGTTGGCTGGGTTAAACTGTAACAAAATTGTGCTTCTCTGGAGTCACATGCTTTCCACCTACTCAGGATCTGCCAGCCATACAAGGGCTATTATGCTGCAAAAGTGACAAGGTAAGTTGAAATGTGGAGTAGATGCTGCTGAGGAAGGCAACACTTAAAAATTTAGGGAAATCACTGGAACACAATACTGTAAAACTTTAAAAGAATTGTCTGATGTACTATGTCTGCAGTTCCTTTCTTTCTTGTGCAGATGAGGCATCTACATGTCCATGGGTCACTGTAGAAGTATTGATTAATTATAGACAGATACACTAGGTGTCCTAGGTGTGTTGGAGCAGATAAGGAGAATCCAGTCTAACACCAGTATGGCTATTTCTCTTCCAAATATGTCTTAATCTACAAACATTGCATGCGCAGCATAAAACAAAGAAACCAACCAGCTTTAATCAAACTGAGGCCTACAGATTTTTTAGTGCCAGACTGTAGTCATGAAAAAGACAATAAATAATCCACATGAGGAAAGGATGGTGTAATTTTTATTATGGAAATTTAATGTGCTTGTCTTTCCACTAGAATTGTTGCTCCTTTATACTGCAAGTGGCTAGTGGATTTTTGATCAAGGATGTCATATTGTAGACAAAGCAGTAGATCTGCCTCTGCAGCCCAGTGCAAAGGTGTGGGCAGGAGTGGCAGCAGGCTACTCTCTCAGGCCACACAGGTAAGTCTACAATAGCTTGAGAGATGCATGTCAAGCTTGCTATCTAAAGGACTAACTTGCACTAGTGGACTGTGTGACTCAGTTTGGTTAGGGCTGGCTGAAGCTTCTTTTTTCTCCAGATTCAAGCTTATGAATGTTTGCAGTTAGTTTATTTTAAAGACTTGGTCTTTGATTTCACAGAAATTTTGTTCAATTTTGAACAAACATGGGTTTCCTACAATGCTCTCCAGCCTTAATTAAAAATTTTGTCTTGAGTAAATGGATTCTCCTTATGGTGAACTGATTAGCTGGTGTATAAGCTGAGTGAACACAGAATAGTGAAAGAAAAACCAGCAGCAAATTCTATCTGGAATTGGAGCAAATATCATTGGGGAAATTGCATGTAGACATCATCAGTCATAGTAAGAGATTTCTCTGTGAGTGGCATCTAATTTAATGATTTCACAAATGGGTGGGGGTCGCTCCATCAATTTTTGGTGAGATGACAGGCTCATTACATTTATAATAGCCAGGACTTGATCCTGCAAACCTTACTCACTAGAGTGAAAAATAGTTCAAAGCAATGCCATTGTTATGTGCCAAATAAAGGAGAAATAAAGAACAAAATAAACATATTTTTCCTCCCTTTTTACCATCAACAGAATATTTCTGAAACTGAAAAAAGAATACTCTTTCTTGTCTGCTCTGAGATATATACCAGTCTTCCCTTTTTTTTATGCATACTTGAGGTAAAAAGCATTATAGCAATAACAATAATAACACCAATAATGCACAACTCGTTGGATAAGCAAATTATTAGTTATGCAGTATGTTATGACAACGCAGTAATAGAAAGGGAATATAAGCAAATACTTATTCCCTACAACAGTAGAACTACGACCCAATATCTTGCAATGGCTTTTTTGCTAGATTTAACTCCTCCATTTAGTGGTTTAACAAAAGGAGAAAGTAAAATTCAAGATGTCATCAGTCTGCCTGTGCATCAAGTGTCTTGCTGAATGCCCTTCTCGAGTGCAGTGCTAGCACAGGAGCTGGCAGCTGGGCACCATATGATGATTCTAAGTAAGTCAGTGATACTGAGGAAACAACCTCACCTTCACTGCTCTATTTCTGTCCTGTACTGAGAAGAAAGGTTTGATGATGTATGTAAAATACAGATCAACATTTATTATACCTTCTTCTGAACCTAAAAGTATTTTGAAAGCATTTTGATCTCAAAGGACACTAAAATTGTTTGTGGTTAACTGAGAACAGCCCTCTCCAAATGAAGTGAAAGTTGCTCTGTGCCACCTATGATATCCAATATTGAGAAAAAAGATAACGGGAAAGAAAAAGGGAAAAGAAGAGAAGGGGAACGAACATGAGACATAGGTGCAGAGGAGTACAGTTAAATTTGTGGGAACACCCTGATTAGTAATCGTGGTAAAAAGTTTCAGAAAGTCTTAAATATGAAATAGACAGTTTTGCATTTCATACTCCAGAGGGGAAAGTGATTAATTCTGAGAACCAGCGTATGATGTCATGAGGCATAACTGTGGGGTATGTACTACCCTATAAAGCACTTTCTTGTGCAGGATCAGTACAGTAAAGATGCATGTTAACTGAGGCGGCATTATGTTAGCTTTACTTTATGGCAAATCCTTCCTTTACAAATTGACAAAAAGGCTGATTTACTTGTAAAGTTTAATTCTACCCTGATTAGTGATCACTTCATCACTTGAAATACTAGAGCAGGGAGGAATTAGAAGGGAGGGAACCAGTTTCCTATTTGTACTTAAAATAATAGGCATTGGACACCTGGCACCCTATAAATACTGTGACACTGTACGATGGCAAACATGGGCACAATGCACTGCTTATTCTCAGTTGGAATCCATCTGTACACTACAGTAGTAAGACAAAAGAGGATTGTTAGCACTTAAAGGCACCTTGACGCAGTCATACCACTTGACTGTTTTATTAATTGCCCCATCTGTTAAGTGAGAACTTTCTGACATAGGTTGGTACACGCTCTTAAACCCCTTGGTCTGCTTCCTATTGGTTCCACATGTGTTTGTATTTGTTCTCAGTAGGCAGAGATTCCAGAGAGAAAATGAACCGCTGCAGATCGATTGCAGTATCAGTCATGCAGAAGACATGGTAATACATGCCACTTCAGCCTGATTTGCTGTTAACCCTTCAAACACAGAGAAGTAGCGGGTCTGGGGCGGAGAGAAAGGGAGAAACCAGTGAGTTGCCAAAGCGGCTACTGGGAGAAATAGGATTGGTATCATGACTTCTAAATTACTCATCTCATTAGGGGCTCTCTGCCTTCCAATAATTCTTTGCAAATTACATTTCCACTGCTGCCTGTCTTAGAGCTATGTACTTTAATACAGCCAAGCCAGACAGTATTAGGATAATGTGAAAGATTACACTGCTGTGCTGAGTATTCCTGCCCATTCTGCACTGCCTGGATAATTGTCTGACAAAATTATGGTGACAATAGCAGTGACTGAGGCCTAGAGTGACAAAAGCCAGAGCATTTAAATGTAAGGCCATGGTTCACATAAGCAGGGATAAAATAAAGACATAATGTTGCTAAGTATTTGTAGAATGCGTAGGTCTGCTTCCCAGAATTTTTGGTTGGCATTTATGGTATTGCTTAGAATTATATACTGAAACTTGATTTTCAAAGGCATTGAGGGAAAATTTGTAGTTTGAAGATATATACTCTGGACAGATGGGCAATAATTCAAAGAATTCAATTTATTGAGCAAGTGGTATTAAAATAAGTAGGCCATCTTTATGTGAACTCTCAGGTAGAAAAGCTGTGAAAATCCTTCTTATCAGTTAAGAAGGTTTGGCAGTGTGGTACTTGGTAGAGTTCTAAAAACATAGTGAAAAATTTCTTTAAATGTGACTTCTGTGAATTTTACACATGTATTCTTAAGAGGTTTGAGGGGGGCAAGTAGGACCTGTTTTCTCAAAAACTCAGGGCAGCATAAAATCTTCTTTTGTTATAGTGCTACAATTGTGTTGACTGCAAAACCTGCTAAAATCTATGCTAAATACAAAGGTCCACATAATCCAGTCATTTAGTCATAGAACCATTTATGTTGGAAAAGATTTATAAGATCAATCCAAACATAAATGACAATGCAAGTCCATCACTAAACCATATCCCTTAGTGCCACTTCTACCTCTCCTTTAAATACTTCTAGGAAGAATGAAACAACTGCTTTTCTGGACTGCCCTTTTCAGTTTCTGACTGCTTTCTGTGAAGAAATATTTCCTAATATCTAATTCCAACTTTTCCTGGTACAACTTGAGGTCATTTGGTCTTTTTCTGTCTCTTGTGACTTGGGAGAAGAGACTGATGCCCACCTTGCCACAACCTTTTGCCAAAAAAATTTAGAGAGCGATAAGTTCTCTCCTGACCCTCCTTTTCTCTAGGCTAAACAACCCCAGCTGCCTCAGCTGCTTCTCATGAAACTCCAGACCTTTCACCAGCCTTGCTGACCTTCTCTGGACACAATCCAGAACTTCGATGTCTTTCTTGTAGCAAGGGACTCAGAACAGGGAACAGACCTTGATGTGTGGTCTCACCAGTGCCGAGTACAGGGAGACAATCCCTGCCCTGGTCCTGCTGGCTACACACTTTCTTATCCAGGGCAGGATGCCATGGGCCTTCTTGGCCACCTGGGCACAGCTGGCTCTTATTCAGCCACTGCTGACCAGCACTCCCAGGTTCTTTTCTTCTGAGCAGCTTTCCAGGCTCAGTATCCCAAGCCTGTGGCATTTTCATTTGGTTGCCATGACCCAAGTGCCCAGCATGTGTGCCCAAGTGTGACCCAAGGACCCAAAACTTGGCCTTGTTGAACCTTTTAGCATTGTCCTCAGCCTATTGATCCAGCTTATCCAGATCCCTCTGCAGAGCCTTCCTACCCTCCAGCACATCAAAACTCCTGCCCAAATTGGTGAACTGATTGAGGGTGCACTTGATCCACTTTTCCAGATCACTGATAAAGATGAAATCAATAAAGATACTGAGCACTGGAAAAGACGACTCATGACTGGCTGACGAATGGATGTGACTTCATTCATCACCACTTTTTTGGCTTGAACATTAAGCCAGTTTCTTACCCACTGAGGAGTATAGCTGTCCACACCATGGGAAGTCAGTTCCTCCAGGAGAATGCTTTGGGAAATAGTATCAAATGCTTTACTAAGGTTCAGGGAAACAATACCATTTTTAGTACAATTAGATGAGAACATGAAATTATGGTTGAAAAGCAAGCACAAAGGATAATTACACGAGTCCTTTCAGCCTGTAGCAAATTACCAGGGAAAGTAAAAAGTTGGGAGGTTGTTTTATGTGTGATTCCTACTCCATGTTGTGCCTCACCTTTTTCGAGTCAAAAATAGGGAATGAGCTCTCTGGCCGGTCAAATTCTCTTCAGTGTGCCTTCCTCAAACAAGTATAACTCAAAGTGCCAATAATTATACAATACTAGATATATGCTTAGTTGTTTGTTGGTTTTTTTTTTTTTTCCAGAGCAAATTTCTGCCTCATGAGCAGCTTGTTGCCCATTAGGGCCTCTCCTGCCTAGGTGCAGGACATTGCACTTCTCTGTTCAATGGCATAAACTTTCTGTCTGCCTTTTTCTCAAGCCTGCCCATGTTGCCCTGGTTTGTAGAAGGACCTTCTGATGAATCAACATCTTCTCATCAGAAAATTTGCAGAAAGTGTAGTCTGTTCTATTGTGCAGGTGTTTAATGAGGGTGTCAAACAGTACTGGTCCCAGTATACAGCTAATAATAATCCTCCAGCTGGTCTTTGTGTCTCACATCCCAATCCTCTGAGAGTGGTCATTCTGTGGATTTTTGATCTACCTCACTATCCACTTATCTAGCCCATATCTCATCAACATGTCTATGAGGATATTAAGAGAAACACAACAGTGTTAAAAGCCTTATTGAAGTGGAGGCAAATAACTTTTACTGCTCTCTACTCGACCACCCTGCCAGTCACAGCAGGCTGCTGGGAATTGTGTGAATCTGTGCTTACTACTCCAGTTGACTTTCTCCATAAGATTAAAATGGTTTCCAGGATTACTCACTCCATTGCATTCCTAGGGGTTGATGTGAAACTGCCAACATATTCTTCTCTAGATCTTTCTAGTCACCTTTCATAAGTAAAAGAGGGACATTTGCTGTCTGCTAGTCCTCAGTAGTCTCCCCTGGTCATCACCATATATCAAAGATAACTGAGAGCAGCCTTGCAATGACGTAGACCAGCTGTCTCAGCACTTGTGGCTATATTTCACCCAGATTTGTGGACATGCATGCATCCAGTTTGTTTTAGTGCTCCTTATCCTGATCTTCTTTCACCAAGGGTACAACAATCTTCCACTGGGCTTACTGTAGTCTTAGAGGATGGGGTTCCTAAAGACAAATGTCACCATTTAACACTGAGGAAAGAAGGTGTTAAGTACTCCTGTCTTTTCTACTTCCTTTGTCATCAGCTCCCCTACCACACTTACCTGTTGGCCCAAATTTTTCTCATGCTGTCTTTCACTGCTGAAGTCTCTTTGGAAACCTTCCTTGTTGTCCTCCAAAATCAGACCTTTAGATTAGTCTTGAAATTTTGTAATGGACTATCATTGCTATCTTTTCTTAAACCCCTCTAATTAGATATAAAGTAAGTAAAGTAAATGTATAGTAGTTACACTTGAGAGCTAGAGGATACATTAGAGCTGACTCATATAAATTTTTATGCGGTTTTTACAGGAGATTTTAGCTTTGCCAATCATAGAATCATAGAATTGTTTGGGTTAGAAGGGACCTTAAAGATCATTAAGTTCCAACCCCATTGCCATGGGCAGGGACACCTTCCATTAGAACAGGTAGAACATGGCAGAAGAATGTGTCCATCTTTCTCACAGAAGATTGCAGTAAGGGGATGTGGCAATTTCCTCATTTTGGAGATTTGAGTCAGATTTTCTATTCTAACATTATTATTTTGTTGGATTTGTTAACACATCTCGGTGACTCAAGGGAGTTTCCAGTAAAATTAGTTCTTGCTCAATGTTCCTTTTTATAGATGCTCAATTCTAACTGCCAACCATCTTGGTGTATGGTGCTTGTTGAGAGGTATCCAGAGGCTGTGTTCTTTGAGGTTTGCTTTTTTTTAACTGAGAGATGACATGGAAAAGAATTTGTGAGCATTGGATCATATTTAGAAATGTAAGTGCTATTAAGTTCTACTTTTATTTTTTAAGGCCAGAAAGAGTCTTGACTGACAAAATGTTAATATTTCATTTTCTGGTGTTAGCTAATGATTCCTCATTTCCAAGCTATTACTGTAAAATTGAGGTTATTATTATTGAAAATGTATGTAGAAGTATCTTCTGTGTTCTGTTGCTGAGGCAGTGAAATAAAAACAGGAAACAGTTATCACCACAAACCTATAAAGCAGTCTTGAGTCCTACTCAGTTAAGCACAGCACGCTAGCCTCAAAAAAAGTTCCTTCATACAAACAGAGTTAATAAAAAGATTTACATAAAAGTTTCTAAGGTGATAAGACTCAATATAATGATAAATTCTGGGATGTCACAAAAAGTAGCTGTTGGAGAGACAAGTGGTTTCTTCCACGTCCTGGTGTCCCTAACTCATGTGGTTTTGCCTCTATAGCCTCATTATATGTTAAGAGAATATTAAAGACATGCTGTAGGCATGTGCTGATCATAAAATTCCTTAATAAACCCTTTATTTCTAGAAAAATATGTTTTTATAAACATTCATTTCACAGAAAATTTTAAAATTATTTATAATTAAGAGCCAATGCCTGTGGAGTAGAATAGGTCAATCATCTCCTGCTGATTTTCCAAGAAGCTGATCCTCTGACACTGTTCTATTAGAACAATATTTTTTCTATTATATAGAATGACTAGGGCAGGTTTAACCATTTTATCTGATGGATATGATTGCACAGGTGTAACAGGTCACTGTGTGACTTGGTGCATTTTCACAGAGTTGAAAGGGGCTCTCTCTAGGCCCTAGGTAAATTACTGATTTTGAACAGACCTTGCTATTTGATTAGGATACTTGAAGACTACTTTTTTAATGTTTCCATTCTCTTCTTCCATTCAATTTCCCGGGAAAACCCAGCAAAATTTAAACTTCTAGCAATTTATAATTATTTCCACAAAACAGTTCCACAAACCAGGCTCATTTTAGGAAAGTGATGGGAAAAGGGAAAGAAAATTAGGAAGTATATCCTCTATAAAGCAAACAAGGATTAATAAAATTGTATGTTACTGGGATTGCTCAAGAGAAAACATGGTTTTGACAATCCGTGTGCAGCTTGAGTTTTAGTTTAAATCTTGTCCTTGTTACGACTCCCAAAAGTGACCAGTGCCATGTCAACAGGAGTAAAGACAGAGAAGCTCCCTTCTAGAAGAGGTCTGTCTGCGCTCTTATCTTTTTTTTTCACGTGTACATGCCTGCAACTCAAACATCAAGAAAAGTGGTGAAGGAGAAATGTGGTTTTATGCAACGATCAGTCTCACAGTCAACTGAATATATCTGCCATGTCACTGGTACCTTCTATCACCCTGAGCACATATATAACTACTATGTCTCCCTGCTGGGATTGTGATTATTAATAATTAGATTATTAGCACTTGTACAAAACATTGAGAGTCAAGAAAAAATATCATTAGCAACATGTTTTTGGGATATAGTAAGAAAAAAGAACTAGGTAGGAGTTACAGAAGAAGGAAGTCCTCCTAGAGACTGAGTGCTGAACAGGAAAACAGATCATCTCAGAATGTATCTTTGAAGAAAAAATTGGATTAATATTCTTTTAAACCTCACAGAACAGGAACTATAAGTAAACTATAACATTGTGAAATATTAACCTGACAAGGCAGGTGATGATTATGAAATTTCAGAGTTAATGGGCTTGCCTTATAACTTTTTGATATGAGTATTGTTGAAGATGTTGCAAAAACTCTTCCAGTGATAAAGAGTTAACCATCACAATGGCTGGGTATCCTCTTGGTTATCACATATGTTTTTTCTTTGTAATACTCCCTCACTCCTTTGAAAGACTTTATGAGGGTAACTTCTAGCAGTTTCCTTTGAAAGATACTTTTGAGTAGAACTAGA
>VZTN01034028.1:0-19438 GCA_013400515.1 Erpornis zantholeuca | reverse complement strand
TGGCTACTAACCTATAACACCACCACCTGAAGGGGAACAGCGAATTAAGGAAGTTTAGGAGTNACTCACATGGTGATCCAGAGGCAAAGACCACGCTTCCGGCGGGTGATAAGGGTTAGGTAAGTAGGGTCATCTGGGCAGGCCACATACCAAGGTAGGGCCAGGACAGGGGGACTAATAGGAGGGTAGGTGGGGGTGGGCTGATAAGCAGAGGCTCATGGGGGTTGTAGGCACACCTTGGGACTGAACAGGGCCTAAGGAGAGGGTGGGACAGGGGCACATTTAGTTTCTGTGTCCCTTCTTAACAGGGGGTTCCCACAGAGCAAAATCTCAAAACTACAACTAAACTCTCTGTGGTACACTAAACAAAAATCTTTTCACTTCTCTGGTGCATTCAAATTCTCCCAAAAGTGAAGGGAACTTCTCCCACAAGCTTAGGTCACAGGCTAAGCTATTTTTTGAGGAGCTCTGGGGATAAAAGGAACACCTAGAGGAGCAGGAGAAGCTCTCAAGCTTCCCTGGATTTCAACACAGTACAACTCCATGGTGATTACCTGACAAGGATCACCAAGTCCCACTATTATTAGCCTTGCATAGGACACCCGAAAGAATCACCCAATGTGCCTGAGAATATTGCCCAAACACTGCTTGTGCTGTGACCACTTCCCTGGGGAGTCTGTTGAGCACCCGCCACCCTCTGGATGAAAAACCTTTTCCGGATACCCAACCTAAACCTCCCCTGACACAGGTTCAGGCCATTCCCTTGGGTCCTGTCACCACAGAGCAGAGATCAGTACCTGCCCCTCCTCTTCCCCTCACAAGGAAGCTGTAACTGCAGTGAGGTGTCCCCTCAGTCTCCTCTCCTCCTTGGCTGAGCAGACCAAGTGCCTTCAGTCACTCCTCACATGTCTTCTCCTCAAGGTCCTTCACCATCTCCATCCTTTCTGTGTAATCAGAACTAAAATCAGTAACTGCAGCTTATCCTGCTAAAGGAGATTACAAATAGTAACTCAGTCTCTTGCTTTGCCATGGTCTCCCTGCTGAGCTGGACCAACACTGTGGCACATTCACAGGCACTGCTGTACAGTGGCAGCATGGTGTCTTACCAAATGAAGAGAGCAACACCCTGTGGAAAAGTCAAAAGCTTTCTTTTAAAAAATTTCCATTATGATCTTGTAAGGAAAACTCAGAAGGCATCACATATTTTCTTTACACCCTTAGCAATTCTTTGTGAAATGAGTCTGCAAACCTGATTACCAAATAAAGCTCTCAACTCTCTTCATGTCATAGACACCACTCCACACTCCCATGCAGGACCAAACTTGTTTGTCATGGATTTCTCAAAGTTAGACGAATCTGAGTTGAAAAATAATACTCAGATTTAAGAGATTTAAAAGATCCAAATCATTTCTGCAAGGCTTTTGGAAAGAAAATTTTCTAGGTTAAGTTCTTCTCTGCATTTGCAATGATCACTGGACTTGCAGGCACATCTGGAATACTGGAAAGCACCAGAGATATTAACCTGCTCATTAATCACAGCAGCTTTAATCCTCTGAGTTACAAGAATGTGTTTTTCCTGCAAAACACAGTGCATTCTACTTTTGTAGAATAGTATGGCCTAGTCATGCCATCACCCAATTGTGCTCTTCTTAAGACAGTCAATAATCCCTTCCTCTCAGATCTTTTCCTCTAATGGCTTATTCACATATTAAATACAGGTATCATCCTCCTAACTTACATATTTACATGGTGGAAACATCATGTGGTCTAAGTTAGGACCACAGTTTCTTTGCAAGGTATCTGATGAACTGATGCTTGAAGACCAGAGTAAATTCATTAACCAGTTTCTTTGACCTTAGGAGTAGCAAAGACTGTAATATTTTCACAGGCTCTTGTATTACAAGAGAAAGAAATAAGCCAAGTAGCTGGCTTAGTTTCTAGCCACTTTAGTTAAAAAAGAGAATGGGTAAGATCTTGCTATATGTAGTGGTGATATTAATATGTTAATTAAGAGTTTGTGCAGTGCATCACCTTCTAAGAAAAATAAATGTCGTCTAAATTATCACATGTGCTCAAGCTCATGATAAAGTTGCCCCTTGTAAACACAGAAGCATCTGCATACTGAAAGTATTTTAGTCATGGTCCAAAGGAAGCATGCCATTTTGCCATTTTAATATGGTGTCACTGTGTTTCCACAGAACATTTGCCACTTTCATCTCTAGATTTTCCATTTCCACCTTCTGACTGGAAACAAATCACTTTTGGTTACATAAGGCAATATGTCATAGAGAAAACAAAGTTGATTACAAATTAAGTATTTCTTTTTCTAGGGACATTCTCCTTAGATATGTGTACCATGGATATGTTTATTTAAGAGGCAAAATGAAATTTGAACAGTTCCCTTGTGACATGCTTTTCCCCCACCGAATAATGCAGCTGAGAAAATTAGAAGGTTTTCAGGTGTACTGAGTTGACTGCTATTCACTAGACTTTAAATTATGTAGATGGTAAAACAGTGCCAAGATCCAAAAGCTTTTGTCTCAAAACACAGCTTGACAAACACAGTTCAAACTGATTCTCCTCTTCATGTCTCCTTCACTTTTTCCCAGCACTGCTTCTGCATGTTACAAGTTCGCTATACACTACACATCTCCCCAAACATAAAAATTTACCTGTGTGCTGAGAGTAAAAAAATTAGTAAGTCAGGTAGAACAACTGTAAGAGTCAAACATGTAGGGCAAAGCCTGGTGTACAGCTATATGAGCACAGCACTCATCATATGTAATCTGTAACAGGCAAATGCAAAATTATGGTTTAGGAGCTCTGAAAAGCAGTTCATTTTGAAGATAGAGTAATTAAATAAAATATTAATCAGATTATTCAAAATGTACCCTGACAAGCAATGTTTAACAGTTTTCAAAATTACATCTCTTAAATTATTCTTTTTTACTGGACATTTAAGCTATACATAAATAACACATTTAAGTATCTCAGTAAATTTCATTCTCAAGTAATCAAAGTGGTGTGCTGCTACTGAAGATGAGAATCATCGTGAAGAGAACATAAGACTCAACCTGTATCTGCAAGTTAGTCAAATCTGTGTGTGGAAAGAAGGCACAGAAATTTATTCAGACTCCTCCTTTAGCTCAGAGCACCAGTGTGAGTTATACCAGAAAGCAATACTCAGCCTGGATAAAGAATGTTGGCAGCTGTCTCAGACAATAATAGAGAGGAGATTTAAACATTTTGAGAAGTTGTTTCTGGAAGATAGGTATACAGATGTCATTTCCACATTTTGGAGGGAGGGGAGTGTATTTTTGTTTTGCTTTGTTTTAATTTCGGCACATCTATTGATTTTCTTTTTGCAAGCAAAACTGTACTTTTCTTAAGATAACCTCTTTCAGTGGTATGATGAGAAAAATTGTAATATGAAGATACATCCTTGCCAAATCCTCAACTTCTTTGCCTTTTTTTCCTAATCTAGTAACTGGATACTTCAGCTATGTTTCCCTTGATCCCAGAGACACAGAAGAGTAATTTTGCAGGAAACAGAAAACACTGAGTTTCGAAAGATTGAAAAAGAGTTTCAGGAAAGAATTAGGACCACTTAAACATGAAGTAAAGTTACGAAGGAAAGAGTCAAGCATTCAAGATTATAAATTAGTGAATTTCCCAATCAACCACATTTGCTACAGAATGATATTCAAGATGCCACTTTGTAAAGCGGTGAGTGGTGATGCTGCAATAATATCTCTGCATAAAACCTCGTGCAACATTCTCTGGTTTGTTTTTCTTCCCAGGCTAATGGATCAATAATGAAGACAGTAATGAAGGACTCTCCAAGTAAATGCAGGATCTACACAGAAAACTTGCAATCTTAGTCAACACCAAAATTGGTATATAAACTATATGTTACTGAACTAGCTTAAGGCTAAAAGATAAGGGCCTGTCAAAACATTAAATGGATCATTTCACCTGTAAATTAACAATTTTTACTTTGACAAATATGAACACAAACCCTACTGAGGAAAAAAATTGCATATTTTTCCAAAATGTCGTAAAATAAGTATAATTGGTCATCATAATATGAAAGAGGTACTTTAGATAAAATATAAAATTATCCTCTAGTTACTTGTAGAAATATGTAAGTCCCACTGAAGAACTAATCCCTCTCTCATTATCACTTAAAACCTATTTACAAGTCTAGTCAACAAGGATATGGAAATACTTAAGAATATAAAGGGGGCGTACTTCATAAATTCCTTAGTCCTAGATAGCATGCAGTCAAAATCTGTCAAACTTGAATGCACATTTTGATTATTTGATAAACTGAGTGATCAAATCAATACAAAGTAGTAATACTCTCAGTATGGACACAAATAGCTGGCACTTCTGTAGAGGCTTTCTAATGCTCAGGGTTTTCTGTAATTTCACAGACTAGTTCATTAAAACAATTTAGGATGGGAAGGCACGAATTCAATCTTAAATAAAGGGAGTATTAGACAGTTTATTGAGATCTCATCATGGCAGAGTTTCTATCCTGTACTTCCCCAGAAATTTGGAGTCCAGTTAATGTGAAATGATGAAAAGTAGCCACAGCACAGTAAGAGGAGAAGTTTATACAAGAAATGCTGTATTTTTTAATGCATGAAACAGTTTCCATACATACATATATATATATATATATCACTGAATTATATCACTGCTGGAACATCAGCTCAAACCTGATAGACATATATAATTTTTGTTTACTGGCCTTGAATATTAGCCCACACTAATCCAGTCTTTCAAGTTTAAAAACATTCAAGTCTAAATGCTTTACTAACAGAAAACCAAGAATAAAATACATCAGCAATTCTTTGACTAATCTTGCCTGCTGCTCCTCATCAGAGCTTCATTATCAATTTTTAAACATTCAGATAATGATACTATATGTTTTTCTCTGGTACAGAAAGGGTGATAAAGAATTCATGACTGACTTTATCTCAGAGAGGTAAAATGGTCATTCTGTACAAAGGACAAAGCACATATGAGTCAGAGCACACAGTAAAGTCAAATTGAGGTGACCCAAAGAGTCTCTTTCATGCATCTATAAAAATGACTATGCTTGAAAATGAAGCTTATAAATGCGACATTTTAACAGAAGAATGAAAAGGGAGTTGGTCTTGAACAATACAATCATACATAATAGATATTCGGGAAAGTATTCCCAGACTGATCTCTTGTCTTTTCCAGATCTCTCTGGTTTACGGCTGAAGATGCCATTCTCAGCTTCAGTAACAGAATATTGTTTGCCTCTTTGCCATAATCCCAATGATCTCCATGAAGTGGTCTTTGATTCTAGCAAATGTGCATGCAGCAAAGTTTGAAAATGTCATATAAGTTACATAGCAGTTGGAGTCCCATTCATTCTGTCAATGAACTTTAATGAAATCTCCTAAAATGTATACATGTCTACTCTAAAAACCTCAGAAAACTTTCTGGAATCCCCTCTTCCAAACCTGCAGATTAGTTTGGCATGACACAAAGTATTTCTTTAGAAATATTTTAGAGTGCATTGCTGTTTCACTTTAATTACATGAATAATTTGTGAATCTCTGTGAGGGGCTTCCCCAAGGAAAATAAAGCCTTTTACTTGAGCAACTGATATCACTGGATAAAAAAGGGGTAAACTTTCAGATGTTCTAGTCCTTTAAAATTTTGAATTGGTAGTGTTCATATCAGTGTCAGCTGTAAATAGAATTCCAAAGTCAAGTGAATATACTTTCAGAACAGAACTGGTAAATTGAATCTTTATTGGTTTTACTATGCTAATATATATACAGAAACTTAAAGTTAAAACCTCATCCCTCAAACATCAACGATTCTTGTATTTCAAGTTGGGAAATTTGGACATATTTCATCATATCATCTCTTTCTTTCCTATTCTGCATTCTACATTCCTATTCTAATGGCTGATGCCATTTAGTAAAATCTAAATAGCATCAGCTGAGCCTACAGAAACACCCCTGGTAAAGATCAGGGTGAATTCATGTTCACATTGCAGATCGTGCTGGAACATTTATTACATGAAGCACTATATATCCATAACTCCATCAATTAGAATAATGACTGTTCCAGAGATAAAACAATCCATTCAACCACAAGATGGTTGTATAAAACTTAAACTTAGTAATATTAAATACATCATATCTATTAACGAATTACATTATTAAAAGCAGTAAATTTCATTGCTTGTATAAGCACCTGGGACTTTATTTCACTTGCTTGCTAGCAGAAGCTGCAAAGCAGATGGCTCATCTAGTCAGAGCACCTGGAAGAACCCATGTGTAGCATCTTTCTATAACACAGGTCTGTTTGTGAGTAACCAGAAAGTTCTGTGTCAGAAGCACAAACTAAATTTCTGTTATGTCTTCTTTTCCTTCAACTCCCCTTCCCCCCATTACTGTTTTACTAGTTTGTCCATTTTTTCCTCCATATTACATGGAACTTAGCTAATCTTGAAGCAGAAGTTATCAGTGAGGACTCTGCTGACCTCACTGAAGGATTTGGCCCAGTACTGCTTGCATGTGGTAGTTCCCTTAGAATTCCAGTCCTCAGCAGAAACAACAGCCATAAAAACTTGCACATGACGATTTGGCTCTGTATTGCAAAAACATAATTAATATGCTGTCAGATGTGTAGTAAACCTGTGTTGATTTGCTTTTTTGGTTCAAGTGTATACAGAAAACTTATGCCAGCAATTAAGGATCAAGAATGAGTACAAATCAAATAATCCTGAACACGTTGCTGAGGCTACAAATACTTGTGCTACAACTCTGATCAAACCAAGCCAAAGATCTCATTATTTTCAAGTCAGCATGCACTATTACTGATTGTTTTCATTGCAGATTATCGCAAATTGAGAATCTGTTATACAGCCTGCTGAGACCAATTTACCTTTTCTCTCCCCAAACCCACACTCCACCACACCCTCCAAAAAAAAGGCACATTTTTGTAACATATTTGACCTCATATTATTAAGTTGTTCACGCTCAGCATTTCACATCCTGTGCATAAGCATTTCACTCTAGTACTAGGTTTCTAGTTCCACGTTTATTAGAAGATATAATGGGGGCCCTGGACAAAGACCAAAATAAGAGCAACCTGTGGAGAAATTTCTGGTGCTTTTGACCTGGAAGAGAACTCTCTACACAAATGCATTGTGTAAAAACCACTATACCTATGCTTAGGAAAATTTTGCTTTTTACACAACTGGAACAAGACACTGAGAAAGTACAAAATTCAGCAAACAGTCCAAATGGAGACAAAGGAGATGTAATGATACTATTCCATCTTTGGAAGCACAACATCTGCATGAGTGGGAGATTATAAGAAGTGTTTCTCAATTCCAGTTTAAATAGAGCACCTTGGTGTCATATATTTCGTTATTTTTTTTCTAGATTAAAAAGCTTTCACAGTTGGGAATATAACATCACCTACTTGATTCCTGAAAAACAGAATGCAGTGCTGGCTACCAAAAAATTTCAGTTAGCAGCAGTCATGATGGCTGCCTCAAAACCATACCTGTATTTCTCAGTTTAGAAAGAGTACTACTAGCCTGTGGAAAATTTTTAAACCCAAATGAAGACAGGAAAAATACTAATAAGAGCAAGGGAAATTTAACATGCAGGCCTAAAGTTCAGAGGTAGAGGGAAGAATTAGACAAGTGGGAGTCAGTGAAATGAGTAATGGGATTTTTCACTGTTTTAATCATTCTATAATTTCTCAAGTAGTTGAGATAATGATCAGGGCTATGCTATGAATGATTGCCTGTTATCTGGAAGGCACTTATAAGCTATCCAGGGACAGCTGCCTGACAGATTTGAAGGTCTTCCTTTTGCGCAGCTGGGCTGATTAATAATATTCTGAAGGTACATGGTCATAGATTATCAGAGATTAAATGCTGATAGCATTCTCTCTCCTGTTTATATAATTTACAATTTAATTAGTTGCTTTCCTTTTGCTGTGAGCTATATCTAACATTATCCTTTAGAATGAACACCTAGCTGTAGTTCTGAATCCGTATCTCTCCTCTAGATACTTTCTTCTCTGATGTGGTAAAGTAGAAAAACCTGTAACCCTCAATATAAATTCAGATTTTGGATTTGCCCTTTAGGATCTGCAGAATGTCTTTACCAGGAAGTTCAAACAGGGACTTATAGCTTGAATTTTTGCTCTTTGGATCTGTAATAGTAACGATAGCAAACAAGGAAACAAATACTATTTACCTGCTGTGGATTTGTGTTTGTGCAAGTTTATCTAGGCTCATGGGATGTGATACAATGATGCCAAGCATTATGCAGGGGATTAGAGAGTATGAAGTGTATCTTTGTAAGGGTCCTGGGTTGGGGCATTTCACTAGGCTGCACTGCTCTAATTCAGTACATGTTAACTGTGAAAACATATCCTTTTCATCTAGGCAGAGGATTTTTGACACAGAGGTGGCTTTATCAGTGTTCATGCCACAAAATGAGAACTTCGTCGGCTGAGTTTAAGTGAAATCCATGGAGCATAAACTGTGTCCCTAGGCCAGACAGTCTGAAATTGCCCTGAAATGTTGAAAAAGAAAAATGCTTATAATGCAGTAGGAACAGTGAAAGAGGGAGCCCTTTTCAGGGGATCTGAAATCTTTTGAGAAAGATAAAACAAATAGTAGTATTAATTTTATATTCTCAAATGTAAGGAATACAATGGTTTTTGTAGTTTCTGGAGTATGTATTAAGCACTTCTTTCTGCAACCATACAGAAGAGGAGCCGCAAATATTCCCAGAGGTAGTGAAAGTAATGAATACTTAATTGGGCTGCATAAGTCTGAACAAAGACTATATTAAAACACCAGATACTCACTAATTTAATAAAACACAGTACTCTGAGAATTAAATTGAGTAAAAAGTCCTAATGAAATTTCTGAAGAAGGAAAAAGTCGTGTTACGTCCCTTTATCAAAAATATAAAGACAGGGATTTTTTTTCCAGCCCAGAGTCATCTTTTAAAATTATCTACAAAAAAGCATCACATTGCCAAAGCCTATTTTATGCAATGCTTGCCTGATTCTCCTCTGGCCAGCTAGGATTGTTGCTAGCCCATGTCTCACCTACATGAATTTTGCTGACTGTGTAAGGGATGACTTACAAGGATGACATTTCCTTACCTTCTGCCACAGTAAGAGAAAACTAAGAGAAAATAGTCTTTACTACTCATGACAGTGGTAGGTTTTTCTCCTTCTACTTTTCTGAGGGCAAGCAACCCGATGCAGCTTAATAAACCCATGAGTTACACGTATGACTTTTCCGTGTGACTAAAGGCCACATGTATACTCAGAGAAATGGCAAAACTGAAACACGTTTGGGGAAATTAGATCAAAAGGTGCCTATACTTTGGGATCTCTAGGACTGAGGGAAGCACATGCATAGGTAAATGGCCAAATTCCCAATGAGAAAAACATGAGTCTCATAAAATTTATAATTTCAGAATCTAACTTGACAGAAAATAAAACATGGGAACATGAGTATACAAGCATAAATTATTTGTTACAGGGCTGCTTAAAGCCAGTTATTGGTAAAAAGGGATTTTTATCATGAATAAAGAACTGTGTCTTTGTCATTTGCTAATTCAGCAACTCTTCTTTTCATCAAATGGGGCTGTATTAACCAGGAATTAATCTGACAAAGTGCACATACACACTAATTCCAAATCTGGAAAATTATCAAATTTTAAGTATTTAAAGAAGGATGACTAAGGATAGATGTCTCTGATAGCATTAGGAAAAGAGAAGGAGTCTGAAAGAGTGTGCAACTCTGTGAGAGACCATTTAACTTTCTCATACAAATGAAATTAAGAGGCTTATGCCTGTCCTTAAGTTTAATGGTGAGCAGAACCCTGGTTTTGGGTTTGGATCTGCTTGCTTTCCTTCCTTTCTTCTTTTCCTGAACTTCTCTCAGCTGTTGCTGGGTGCAGACCCCATATTTAGACTGATTCTTGCAGAACCTTTTAAGATTTACATGTATTAACAAAAAGAGGCTTTTAACCCAGAACCCTATTTGGGATTGTGTCAGCAAAGACTAAAGGGTTGCTGTTACCCCTGGCCTGTCAGGAGAGGGGTGGGAGGCTTCTTCTGCTGGGAATAAAAAAAGAGGTTCTGGAGACCCATTAGCTTGGAAATCCCACCAGAGCAGGTTATCCAAAAATGAGAGATGTCCATGGTAGAAGATGGAATTATCATGTATGCAAGGAGATTGCAGGATCATACATTGCCACTCTGAAGTCATCAAAGAATTTTCATCCCCGAGTTGTCATGGGAGCATCCATTTAACATAGAAGCATTTGAGACGGATGATCATGCCCGTTTGATCTTCATAGAACCATAAAATCATAGAAGCATAGAATATCCTGAGCTGGAAGGGACCCACGAGGATAAATAAGTCCACCTCTTAGCCCTGCATAGGACAAGTGTCACACCATGTGCCTGAGAGCATTGCCCAAATGCTCCTTGAACTCTGCCAGGCTTGGTGCTGTGACCATTTCCCTGGGTAGCCTGTTCCAGTGCCCAACCACCCTCTGGGTATAAAACCCTTTCCTAATATCCAGCCTAAACCTCCCAGCACAACTCCAGGCCATTCCCTCGTGTGCTGGCACTGGTCATCACAGAGAAGAGATCAACACCTGCCCCACCATTACCCTTTGTGAGAATGCCAACGACCATGATGAGGTCAGTCTTCTCCAGGCTGAGCAGACCAAATGCCCTCAGCCACTCCTCACACAGCTTCCCCTCAAGGCCCTTCACCATCCTCGGGCCCTCCTTTGGACACTCTCTAACAGCTCAATCTCTTTTCTGTGTTGTGGCACCCAGAACTGCCCCCAGCACTGGAGGTGAGGCTGCCCCAGAGCAGAGCAGAGCAGGACAATCCCCTCCCTTGCCTGGCTGGGGATGCTGTGCCTGATGCACCCCTGGACACAGGTGTCCCTCCTGGCTTCCAGGGCACTGCTGGCTCATGTTCAACTTGCCACAGACCAGGACCCCAGGTCCCTTTCCACAGTGCTGCTCTCCAGTCTTGTTCCACTGTCTAAACACACAACCAGGGTTGCCCATCATAGATGCAGAATCTGTCCATTGTCTGTTAAACATATGGTTGGTGATTGTGCAGCACTCTAATTTTTTCAGAGGGCTACTGTAAGAGAGGGCATCAAAAGCTTAACTGCATTCTAAAAGGTTTTCATGAACAGGCTTCTCTTGTTTGTCTAGCTGGGCTACCTTGTCATAGAAGAAAGAAGTTTTCAAGCTGAACTTGCCCCTCATGAAGTCAAGCTGGCTGGTACTACTTACTTATCAATCTTTTTTTCTAACATCTCCTACCTATCCCTTAGGCATGACTGGGCAACCCTTCCTGTTTAGTCCTTGTATCTTTGATGCCCTTCAGCCAGCATGGCTGTGAGTCACTACATTGCCTGGGCACAAGCAGGGGCCTCTGCATTGCAAAAGGATATGGCCTATTCTGAATGGTCTTTACGATAATTTATTGTGTTTAAAATAATGAACAGTAATGATTTCTTGTTTAGGTATTGTTGTTAGCCTATCGTGCTTTTTGCTAGGTTACATAATGACGTATAATTGGATACAAAATTGCAAGGACATCTCAATATAACTATTGCGAAGTGCTAACTTTGAGAATTCAAAAGGTCAAAGCTCAAAACAAGTATTGTGGTTTTGCCATTGCATTACATTTTTACTTCTATGCTTGTAAGCTACATGCTGCACCATCTTACAATAAGTGCATTTGTTTAGGGAAACTCAAGGGTGAAGAGACATAATAATGATTTGTAAATGAATTTCTTCTCAGGGGACATAATTAAAAGCCTGTTGAACTTTCTAGACTCCAAAACTTGGCATCCCTCACACTGAAGCTGCAATCAAAGGATGTTTGTATATTCCTGTGACATGGTAATATTATTACTTTGCATGGATAACTGTAGCTTGCTTACCCTGACCACTTTTGATCTTTATAGCTCCAGTAAAATGGAACCATACCCATTTGCACAATTTAATGGCAATTCTTTATAGTTTTACATCCAGTAAAGAACCTGAGGAAAAGGAGGTGGGTGGGTCACTCCTTCCTCTCATTTCGAAGAGTTGTCTTCTAAGAAAAGAATAAGATGCAGAGGTCCAGATTAGGAGTTCTTGTAGTACAGGAAAAAACATCATAAATGTCTCAGTATGCACAGTCATAAATCAAATGGACTAAAAGATAGCTGTACTAAAAGTTACACATATTGTCATGTGTTCATTTGTGTATGAGTCTATATGCATTTTTATATAGATGTAGACAGAATACTCAATCTTCCAAAAATCATTAGATTGTATAATATTTTCTATAAGATAGTCACAAGAAGTCAGTTCTTTTTTATTAGGTAGACAAGTGCACCTATGCCTGTATTCTGAGATTCTTTATATAGGTATCACTGGGAAGGGAGAAAGAAATCTTTTCACCATCTTTCCCATTTTCAGAAGTTATTCCATTAGGCAACTGAATTTTCGAAATGAGCCATCATTTTGCTGTGGGATGTTCACTGAGCATTTCTGCTGTCATGCAGAATCACATCTATACAGGGTGAAGTAAGACTAGAAATTATATTTTGACCCCATAGAGTGTTTTTCATTTAGCAACACATAAGTCATGAATGGTGCTTTAAAGGAGTTAAAGAAATAGCTGCTGTAAAGCTCAGTGAAGTGTTGAATGCCACATGCTTGAAAAGAGTTCAATGTCATTTAGTGCTCTGTCACACAACTGAAATAAGGAACAGGAAAAGAATTTTATTTAAATGGCCTCTAAGCTTATTTATATCTGTTTCACTGAACCTCTGGGCTTCTGATGCACCACATTCACTGCAATGAAAAAAATTAAGGCTAACTGCACAGATTCAGTCTCAGAGTACTTATGGCTTAAAGTGTTTAAATTTTCACCAACTTATTCTCCTTTTTTTCTTGTATGACTTTTCAGATAGCAGAATAGCTGTTCTCGATATGCTCCACATATATTTTTTAAGCAGCTGCTTAAAAAATTTTTTGTGCTTATTATATCTAGATTTCACTGCCCCTTGCTTAGAGTATGTCTCTTTTCTTCATGACCAGAAGAATGTTTTAAGATTAGGAAATATGATCTTTTTAGTGCCTCTTACTGTTCTTTTTTGTTTTATTTCTCATGTTCTATGTGGCCTGAATTAAAAGAATTTTCATGGTGGTATGGCAAAATGAAGGAAAAAGCAAATTATTGTATTGAAATGACATCTGTATCTGAATGCCTCACATTTTCAACACTTTCACAATAACTTAGAAGATTGAAAAATGCTATTATACTCATTTAATACATAGTAGAGGCCAAAATTAAATAGACAGAAGACCAAATACAGAATATTAATTAATGTGTCATTATCTCCATTGATTTTACTTAAAATTGAAAAACTTACTATTTGATCAACCAGTGTATGTGCTTTATCAGGAAAAACAAGGTACCTGTGGCTGTTATGTCTTATCCTGCCCATTTAACAAATAGGACCTGTTGTCTTTTGAAAGTAAACCAACTGCTTTTTCATTACTACTATGCTGAATGTAAAGAAAATTTAAAACTGAAACCCAAAGTCCTTACTAGGAAAATTTCTAGCTAGAAGCTTTTTCTAAATAAAAATATGTTTGTACATAATTATGTATGTACAAACTTCATAATTATGGAAAGTAAATAGCACCTGTAAATTGGAGATAGAAAAATTTTAGGAGACTTCAGTAAGTAAAGGTGATGGGAAAGCATTTTTAAGAGTTCTACACCTGTATTTTAATACAAGGCAAACTGAAATCTGAAAGTTGCTGCAGAATCCAACCTTCCTGCTGAAGGATATTTCTTCAAATTAGTTTGATTTTGTGTGCTGCATAACAAGTATGCTTTTTTGTCTCCATGCTGTAATTTAAATGACTGCAACTTAAATTAAGTAGCCATATATAGCACTTTTTGTGAAGGAAAAATAAACAAATGAACTCTTATCAAGCTTTGTATCTGAAATCAATCCTCTCAATTTAACCAACATTGAAAGAAGTATTGATTTTGCAGATTTCTCCCTGAAGCTTAATTCTGTCCCTCATGTATTCTACTGGGTTCAGAAGCATGGAGGTTTTTTTCAGATATAATACCTCTACTAGTGTGGCTCTTACTGGGCACAAATTAATGGAAAAGACTTGGAATTTAAAATTCAAAGAGATACTTGAAGATATTTTGCTGGACTGATGCTCATCCCCATCTGCATTTGTTCAGTTTTCTGCCCAAGTATTAATTTAGTGTTTAAAACTGATGATAGCCAATGAGTTGGCTCATAAGCAAGTTCTGGCAATTTGGCTACTATGCTTGTTGGGGCAGGACCAGATGGTGTGCAACACTCTGAGAAATCTCCTTGTCCCACAAGGAAAGAACAAGTCTGGGGGAAATGTACTGATTAACAATGAGTGTTGGATTGACACCAACTAGGCAGCTCAGGTGGCAAATCTAGAAGGTAACAAGAGATCTAGGAGAGATATAACTGATCTGGCTTCATAGCCAAGAAGCCAAGGGATAGCTGGTCCTGAAAGATGTCAACTTGGAGAACACTGAAGTGATGTTGTGAATGTCCTCAGAGAGGACTGACCCCCGCCTCTGAGGAGCAAACATCACCTTGTCACTGTGGCAGGCTGAGCCTGGCCTCTTCATGCTCTAGCCAGCTACTGTCGTCTCTAGGCAGACAGCTGGGCTGCTGTCTGAAGTGAGCTTTTGTGATAGGTGTTCATAGAAAGCTGAACGTGTCTCACAAAGTGTAGAAACTGGGAGAGTAGCTAAAAATAGAGGCAGGATTTTTGCAGGGTACAAGATGGCCTTGTCATATCAAGCGCAGGACGTGCAAAGCTGCTGATAGCATTTCTTCACCATGGGTCTGGAGAAGGATCCCTGCAACATGACCCAGCTTTATCAGGAAAGAGATATAGGAGGTGAAAGGATGGGTTTGTCCCTGAGATAAGCAATGCATGTCAAGGTATACAATCTGTGAATGCCTTTGTGTTCCTGAATGAGGCCTTTCTGGATGTCTAGACTTTACAGAGTGCAAAATCCTGCAGGTCGTCAGCTTGACTAGGGATGAAAATCTTGACTTTCTCAGGTCATCTTAGAGTATTTAAGAGTGTGTGGAATACCCACTTTTCATCCCTGATTTACCCAGATAATGAACAGAAGGGTTCAGAGTCTGCAGACCTTTGCCTTTTTCGATCTCCCTTCAACCTAGAGCCTTCCACAAAAGCTTACTTGATTTCTAAAGCTCCTCTACTGATCTCATTTTAAAATCACTTGATCTACCTCACTTGACACTCAACTCAAGACTCATCAAAGGATCAGAGACCTTGTGACAGTCTCCATCAAAATAAGAATTCTTTTAAATTCTAATCAAAGCTGAGACATATTGAACCTTCCCTCACTTATCACTCATAAGAAAAAGGCATTAGCAGCATTTAGTCTCCAGGGTGACTGAACCATCATTTCTTCACAAGCTATGAACTCTGAAAGGAAGAGAAAAAGTAAAAGGATTTTGAGTGCAATAGGTAATTTGAAAAATGGGAACGAAAAAATAAGATTTTCTACTTGTAAATTACAGTATTTTAAACCCCTGGAATAAAAAACAAACAAAAAAATTGTTCAAAGACTTAACCAATTAATTTCAAATAAGATAAGAGTTGATAGGCGGTGACTCTTTAGTGTTTTAAAGGTAATAAGCACTCAAGTTTCATTTGCTTAGGATTGCACTTATAACTTAAAATTCATTTTCCCAGTTAGGGGAACAGTTATATGATGAGTTCTGAACCTGTGCAGATATTATGTTTTATATAACCAGCAAGATAATTTCTAAGCTCATTAGAGATTTTGAAAATGCTTTCAACGAATTTCAAATACAACTTTTAAACTAAAGTTCTGAAAATTTTTCTGTACAACTGGAGAAAAGACATATTTGATGTGAATTCCTGAGTTTTAAATTTCATTCACATCATTCGCCCCTTATTTCAAGAGTGATTTTTATTTATTAATTACATTCATTGAAGTATGTAGGTTGAGTCTGTGTTTGCACTTACTTTGGAGTGATAGGCATCTGTCCTAGTAAGTGAGTTGTAAGCTGATAACAGTCTATTCCAACTTCAACTTTTCTGCTATAGAAAACCTGAGCTCACTTTACAGACAACATTGAGGTTCTGAAACATGTCCACTTGTCATGGGTTGATGCAGGCCAGATGCCAGGCACCCACCAGAGCTGCTCACTCACTCCTCTCTGCAGCTGGACAGAGGAGAGAAAATTTAACAAAGGGGTTGTAAGCTGAAATTAATGGTCAGGAGAGAGATTGCTCAGCAAATACCATCATGGGTAAAACAGGCTCAGTTTAGAGATACGAAGTGAATTTTTTACTAATAAAATCAGAGCAGGATAATGAGAAGAAAAATGTGCTCTTAGCAACACCTTCCCCTCATCCCTCCCTCCTTTCAGCTCTACTGTCAGGGTGGTCAGGTACTGGAGTATGTTTTCCTGGGAAGTGGTGGAGTGCCTATCCCTGGACGTACTTGAGGCATCTGGATATGGCGCTTGTGATGGATGTGGTTTAGGGTGGCTGTAAGGGTGACCTCGAAGGTCTCCTCCAACCTTGGTAATTCTATGAGTCTATGTAGCAAAGTCTATACTATAATTGAACACACACCTTCCAGTCCCTCCAGTGACCTGCTTGCTTTGCTGCTTACCCCTTTTTTTTTTTTGTCCATTCTAAGCTGTGTGAGCTTAGACAGTGAATGGAACCAAGAAGATACACGGAGAAGGAAATATAAGCTACACTGTGGCAGGATACCAGGTGCCCACCAAGCCACTCCATCTCTCCCCTTCTCAGTAGGTTGAGGAGGGGAGAAAATAAGATGGGAAAAAAAAAAAAAAACACAACAACACTTAATCCTGGGATAGACTCATGCAAACCAGTAAATTATAGGCATTTAGGATAACATACTTAACAAGGTATAGTGTGGGTTTTTCCCTTTCAAATCTAGACTCATCTAAATTGAAGAATGAGACTTTATTTCTAAGTTCCTTAATCACTTTTTAAATAGCTTGAGTAAAAGCCATAAAAATGTATAGTAGGATTCAGAATAAAAGCCTGTTCATAAACACAGCCTATGAATTAAATATGTAATTAATTAGCTGTCAGACAGAAACTGTAGTTTTTTATTTTATCTGCCAGGGAGATAATAAATCATTCTGAAATAATGGTGACATTCCTATGTTCAACCAGTACATTCTGCTGTATATAATGCCTTCTGAACTGGGTATTTGCTGTAGTATGTACAGGACATCTTATGGCTCTGAGTGCTGGACTGTGTAGTGGGGAGAAGCCAGAAACTTTGCTGTGCAGTAATTTTTGCCTTTTTCTTGCACTCAGGCATTACAAGGATTTCTGAAGAACAGGTCCAGAAAATCAAAACCTTTTCCCTTTAACTAAGTAAACCAAATTTAATAAAGTAGCATTTGTGGCCATAAGGAAACCCACAGATCTCAGGTGTGTTACTGACTTACATACAAAATCTTGGGGATATGCCAAGCTATTAACACAATTAATTCATTTTCCTGCTAATTTTCAGTGTTATTTACCTTTATCTATAGATCACCCATCAAGATAATGATTGTTATTCAAGTATACTTTTTTTATTAGTATAGTATAAATGGCATTCTCTCAGATGCAGATGAATACTCTGAATGGTATCTCTAGGAGTTTTTCCAAGTGTGGTTCATGTTAATCATACTTAAGTGTTCCTGCATTTTTCAGTGTTCCAATAAGTCCTAATTACATAGCAAAGGTGAAAAACATATACACACACATCCTCCATACTCACTGTATTTCTAAGTACTTGATATCACAATTATTACTATGAAATAATTTAATATGCTTGAGTTTTCCTATTTTCCGGTTACAAAACTCTGTGGGATACATTGAGATGCAAGTTATGGAATAATGTTCATTTATTGCTCCTATTTGCCCACAAGAGAAAGAATTATGTTCTCCCAAAATTATTTTGGATAACTATGTAGCACTTTTGCAGAAATTTGCAGTGTTTGGGTAAAAGACTTGAAAAGTGAGCATTAGTAGTGGAAACAGTTGAAAGGTATGTGGAAGTTTTGGTCACTTAAAAAGTGATTCAGCTTTCCATTCTGTAGGGGAAGTAAATCGAAACAAGCTCTATGCCTACTTTCCAAGCACAAACTGAAATTCTGGGCGTCTGCTGTCATCTATAAAGCTCATGGTGATGATCACAATATGAAATCCGGATTTTGTTTCTTCTTTGTGAAATTTGCAGAAGTGTTGGTGTATGTGTGCCTGACTCTAGTTTAGTTCAAGCTGCTTTTGAGTCTACACTATAGAGCTATATAGGATTTCAAGCTTTTAAGCATAGTTTTCAAAGGTGGTACCTGTGAAACAACCAAAAATTCTAAGGTGATGTGACAGTTAAATTTGTTATATTTTCCTGGAAATAAATGGGACATAACAGTGGAGACTCATACACAACTTGGACTTTTATTTTTCACTCTTTCACTTGAATTGCTTACATTTAAGGATAATTTCCTTTAGGTAACTGAATTTTCCTGACTATCTTATGCTAATATTGTACACTGTACTCCAATGTATAGTAGCAATAGTAATACTGAAATCTTCTAATTTGTTGTGAAGTATGCTTGACATGTTGATTTCAAAAGTTCTTCTAATGCCTTTGTTTTATAGCTAGATTTTCATACTTGACTAAAACATACCTTGTCTATATTTGTTCTGTGCCTCTCTAGCTACATTTCACATTTTTAGTAATTCCCTTTAAGTACAGTGTTTGACATCAAAGTAGAAATGTGATAAGGAAGAAGGTCATACATGACAAAGGTATGTAAATTTGTAAGACTATTTTCAGGACACTGTATGAACTCACAGTGGTATATGGGGATTTTGCTTTTAATAGCTTGCCTTTATTTGCAAGAACCAATTTTGACTTTTTCTCCTTACTGTTTGAGTTAGTCCCATTAATTCTCTTACATGAACTTCAATTCCATAGATGGAAGACTTGGTTTTATTTTATCTTTTTCCTTTCTTACAAGACCCCAAATAATCTCACAGGATGACATCATCAGAGTAGTGGTCATTCTGATGTATTTCCTAGTCACAGTTTCTTAGCAGTCCACATGCATTTGAAAGCACTAGATTATAGATTTGTTGTCCTACACCTCCTGAGAACCTTTAAAAATGCACCATGATAGGCATCTTTTCCATGGATATGCAAGCATAGGCACATCTGTTACTTAATGCCCTTATTTTTTCCATTATTCAT